>CM038795.1:166183481-166245639 GCA_021764765.1 Vicia sativa | reverse complement strand
GAAATTTTAAGTGAATATAAGTCTTGAAAATAGAGTGAAATTTGAATTGAATATAAGTCTTCAAAAATCTTATGAAAAGCAAGTGAACATGCATCTTAAGATAATCTGATGAAATATGAGTGAATATAAGTCTTCAGAAAATCCGATGAAATTTGAAGGAAATATAAATCTTAAAAAAATCTGATGAAATTTGAAGTGAATATAAGTCTTCAGAAAATATGGTGAAACTTGAAGTGAATATAAGTCTTCAGAAAATTAGATGAAATTTGAAGTGAATATAAGTCTTCAGAAAATCTTGTTAAAGTTGAAGTGAACATAAATCTTAAGATAATCCGATAAATTTGAATTGAATATATGTCTGTACAAATCTGGTTTAAATTAGATAAAATTTGAAGTGAATATAAGTCTGTACAAATCTGGTGAAAAATGACGTGAACTTAAATCTTAAGATAATTTGATGAAATTTGAAGTTAATATAAGTCATCAGAAAATATAATGAAATTTGAAGTGAATATAAGTCTTCAGAAAACCTGATGAAATTTGAAGTGAATATAATCTTCAAAAAATTTGATGAAATTTAAAGTGAATATAAGTCTTCTGAAAATCTGATGAAATTTGAAGTGAATATAATTCTTCAGAAAATCTGGTGAAAACTTAAGTGAACATCAATCTTAAGATTATCTGGCGAAATTTTAAATTAATATAAGTCTTCAGAAAATCTGATGAAATTTGAATTGAATATAAGTCTTCAAAAAATCTTATGAAAAACGAAGTGAACATACATCATAAGATAATCTGATGAAATATGAAGTGAATATAAGTCTTCAGAAAATCCGATGAAATTTGAAGGAAATATAAATCTTAAAATACGAGAGAATTTGAAGTCTTATAAGTCTTCAGAAAATATGGTGAAACTTGAAGTAAATATAAGTCTTCAGAAAATTAGATGAAATTTGAAGTGAATATAAGTCTTTAGAAAATCTTGTTAAAAATGAAGGGAACATAAATCTTAAGATAATCCGACAAATTTGAAGTGAATATATGTCTGTACAAATCTGGTTAAAATTAGATAAAATTTTAAGAGAATATAAGTCTCTACAAATCTGGTGAAAAATGACGTGAACATAAATTTTAAGATAATTTGATTAAATTTGAAGTTAATATAAGTCATCAGAAAATATAATGAAATTTGAAGTGAATATAAGTCTTTAGAAAACCTGATGAAATTTGAAGTGAATATAATCTTCAGAAAATTTGATGAAATTTGAAGTGAATATAAGTCTTCTGAAAATCTGATGAAATTTGAAGTGAATATAAGTCTGCAGATAATCTGGTGAAAATTTAAGTGAACATCAATCATAAGATAATCTGTTGAAATTTGAAGTGAATATAAGTCTTTAGAAAATATGATGAAATTTGAAATAAATAAAAGTCTTCAAAAAATCATAAGAAAATTGAAGTGAACATACATCTTAACATAATCTGATGAAATTTGAAGTGAATATAAGTCTTCAGAAAATACGATGAAATTTTAAGGAAAGATAAATCTTAAAAAACTCTGATGAAATTTGAAGTGAATATAAGTCTTCAGAAAATCTGGTGAAAATTTAAGTGAACATCAATCTTAAGATTATCTGGCGAAATTTTAAGTTAATATAAGTCTTCAGAAAATCTGATGAAATTTGAATTGAATATAAGTCTTCAAAAATCTTATGAAAAGCAGTGAATATACATCATAAGATAATCGATGAAATGAAGTGAATATAAGTCTTGAAATCAGGAAATTTGAAGGAAATATAAATCTTAAAAAAATCTGAAGAAATTTGAAGTGAATATAAGTCTTCAGAAAATATGGTGAAACTTGAAGTAAATATAAGTCTTTAGAAAATTAGATGAAATTTAAAGTGAATATAAGTCTTTATAAAATCTTGTTAAAATCGAAGTGAACATAACTGTTAGGATAATCCGATAAATTTTAGGTGAACATGTGTCTTCAGAAAATCAAATGAAATTTTAAGTGAATAATAGTCTTTAGAAAATATGATGAAATTTAAAGCGAATATAAGTCTTCACATAATCTAGAGAAATTTGAAGTGAATATAAGTCTTCAAAAAATCTGGTGAAACTTGAAGTGAATAAAAGTCTTCAAATAATACGACGAAATTTTAAGGAAATATAAATCTGTGTCGATGAAATTTGAAGTGAATATAAGTCTTCGGAAAATCTGTTGAAAATTTAAGTGAACATCAATCTTAAGATTATCTGGAGAAATTTTAAGTTAACATAAGTCTTGACCGTCGATGAAATTTGAATTGAATATAAGTCTTCAAAAAATCTTATGAAAATCGAAGTGAACATACATCATAAGATAATCTGATGAAATTTGAAGTGAATATAGGTCTTCAGAAAATCCGATGAAATTTGAAGGAAATATAAATCTTAAAAAAATCTGATGAAATTTGAAGTGAATATAAGTCTTCAGAAAATATGGTGAAAATTGAAGTGAATATAAGTCTTCAGAAAATTAGATGAAATTTGAAGTGAATATAAGTCTTCAGAGAATCTTGTTAAAATTGAAGTGAACATAAATCTTAAGATAATCCGATAAATTTGAAGTGAATATATGTCTTCAAAAAATCAGATGAAACTTTAAGTGAATAATAGTCTTTAAAAAATCTGATGAAATTTAAAGCGAATATAAGTCTTCACATAATCTGGCTAAATGTGAAGTTAATATAAGTCTTCAGAAAATCCGATGAAATTTGAAGGAAATATAAATCTTAAAAAAATCTGATGAAATTTGAAGTGAATATAGTCTTCAGAAAATATGGTGAAACTTAAAGTGAATATAAGTCTTCAGAAAATTAGATGAAATTTGAAGTGAATATAAGTCTTCAGAAAATCTTGTTAAAGTTGAAGTGAACATAAATCTTAAGATAATCCGATAAATTTGAATTGAATATATGTCTGTACAAATCTGGTTAAAATTAGATAAAACTTGAAGTGAATATAAGTCTGTACAAATCTGGTGAAAAATGACGTGAACATAAATCTTAAGATAATTTGATGAAATTTGAAGTTAATATAAGTCATCAGAAAATATAATGAAATTTGAAGTGAATATAAGTCTTTAGAAAACCTGATGAAATTTGAAGTGAATATAAATCTTCAGAAAATTTGATGAAATTTGAAGTGAATATAAGTCTTCTGAAAATCTGATGAAATTTGAAGTGAATATAAGTCTTCTGAAAATCTGATGAAATTTGAAGTGAATATAAGTCTGCAGAAAATCTGGTGAAAATTTAAGTGAACATCAATCATAAGATAATCTGTTGAAATTTGAAGTGAATATAAGTCTTTAGAAAATCTGATGAAATTTGAAGTAAATAAAAGTCTTCAAAAAATCTTAAGAAAATTGAAGTAAACATACATCTTAAGATAATCTGATGAAATTTGAAGTGAATATAAGTCTTCAGAAAATACGATGAAATTTTAAGGAAATATAAATCTTAAAAAACTCTGATGAAATTTGAAGTGAATATAATTCTTCAGAAAATCTGGTGAAAATTTAAGTGAACATCAATCTTAAGATTATTTGGCGAAATTTTAAGTTCATATAAGTCTTAAGAAAATATGATGAAATTTGAATTGAATATAAGTCTTCAAAAAATATTATGAAAAACGAAGTGAACATACATCATAAGATAATCTGATGAAATATGAAGTGAATATAAGTCTTCAGAAAATCCGAGGAAATTTGAAGGAAATATAAATCTTAAAAAAATCTGAAGAAATTTGAAGTGAATATAAGTCTTCAGAAAATATGGTGAAACTTGAAGTAAATATAAGTCTTCAGAAAATTAGATGAAATTTGAAGTGAATATAAGTCTTTAGAAAATCTTGTTAAAATCGAAGTGAACATAAATCTTAGGATAATCCGATAAATTTTTGGTGAATATGTGTCTTCAGAAAATCAAATGAAATTTTAAGTGAATAATAGTCTTTAGAAAATATGATGAAATTTAAAGCGAATATAAGTCTTCACATAATCTGGAGAAATTTGAAGTGAATATAAGTCTTCAAAAAATCTGGTGAAACTTGAAGTGAATAAAAGTCTTCAAATAATACGATGAAATTTTAAGGAAATATAAATCTTAAAAAAATCTGATGAAATTTGAAGTGAATATAAGTCTTCAGAAAATCTGTTGAAAATTTAAGTGAACATCAATCTTAAGATTATCTAGAGAAATTTTAAGTTAACATAAGTCTTCAGCAAATCTGATGAAATTTGAATTGAATATAAGTCTTCAAAAAATCTTATGAAAATCGAAGTGAACATACATCATAAGATAATCTGATGAAATTTGAAGTGAATATAAGTCTTCAGAAAATCCGATGAAATTTGAAGGAAATATAAATCTTAAAAAAATCTGATGAAATTTGAAGTGAATATAAGTCTTCAGAAAATATGGTGAAAATTGAAGTGAATATAAGTCTTCAGAAAATTAGATGAAATTTGAAGTGAATATAAGTCTTCAGAGAATCTTGTTAAAATTGAAGTGAACATAAATCTTAAGATAATCCGATAAATTTGAAGTGAATATATGTCTTCAGAAAATCAGATGAAACTTTAAGTGAATAATAGTCTTTAAAAAATCTGATGAAATTTAAAGCGAATATAAGTCTTCACATAATCTGGCTAAATGTGAAGTTAATATAAGTCTTCAAAAAATCTGGTGAAATTTGAAGTGAATAAAAGTCTTCAAAAATAGATGATGATAATGGTGGATGAATCTTGATGGTGATATAATTATGAGATCTTGAAGATATATGGAATTGAATGAATATGGACATAATAAGATAATACGATGAAATGAAGTGAATATAAGTCTTGAGAAAATCGGAATGGAAATTTGGAAAATATAAATCTTAAAATTTGATGAAATTTGAAGTGAATATAAGTCTTGGAAAATATGGTGAAACTTAAAGTGAATATAGTCTTGAGAAAATTAGATGAAATTTGAAGTGAATATAAGTCTTGAGAAAATCTTGTTAAAATTGAAGTGAACATAAATCTAAAGATAATCAGATAAATTTAAGTGAATATATAATAATATAATCGGTGAAAATTAGATAAAATTTGAAGTGAATATAAGTCTGTACAAATCTGGTGAAAAATGACGTGAACATAAATCTTAAGATAATTTGATGAAATTTGAAATTAATATAAGTCATCAGTAAATATAATGAAATTTTAAGTGAATATAAGTCTTCAGAAAACCTGATGAAATCTGAAGTGAATATAATCTTCAGAAAATTTGATGAAATTTGAAGTGAATATCAGTCTTCTGAAAATCTGATGAAATTTGAAGTGAATATAAGTCTTCAGAAAATCTGATGAAATGTGAAGTGAATATAAGTCTTCAAAAATGCTTATGAAAACTGAAGTCAACAAAAATCATAAGATAATCTGATGAAATTTGAACTGAACATAAGTCTTCAGAAAATCCGATAAAATTTGAAGAAAATATAATTCTTAAAAAAATATGATGAAATTTGAAGTGAATATAAGTCTTCAGAAAATCTGGTGAAACTTGAAGTGAATATAAGTCTTCAGAAAATTAGATGAAATTTGAAGTGAATATAAGTCTTCACAAATCTTGTTAAAATTGAAGTGAACATAAATCTTAAGATATTTTGATGAAATATAAAGTGAATAATAGTGTTCAAAAAATATGGTGAAACTTGAAGAAAAAATAAGTCTTCAGAAAATTAAATGAAATTTTAAGTGAATATAAGTCTTTAGAAAATCTGATGAAATTTGAAGTGAATATAAGTCTTCAGAAAATCTGCTGAAAATTGAAGATAACATAAATCTTATGATAATCTGATGAAATTTCAAGTAAAAATAAGTCTTCAGAAAATATGACGAAATTTGAAGTGAATATAAGTCTTCAAAAATCTTATGAAAATTGAAGTGAACATATATCTTAAGATAATCTGATGAAATATGAAGTGAATATAAGTTATGAGAATCTATGATATTAGTAGTAGATAAATAAGTCTTTCAGAAAATCTGCTGAAAATTTAAGTGAACATCAATCATAAGATAATCTGTTGAAATTTGAAGTGAATATAAGTCTTTAGAAAATCTGATGAAATTTGAAGTAAATAAAAGTCTTCAAAAAATCTTAAGAAAATTGAAGTGAACATACATCTTAAGATAATCTGATGAAATTTGAAGTGAATATAAGTGTTCAGAAAATACGATGAAATTTTAAGGAAATATAAATCTTAAAAAACTCTGATGAAATTTCAAGTGAATATAAGTCTTCAGAAAATCTGGTGAAAATTTAAGTGAACATCAATCTTAAGATTATTTGGCGAAATTTTAAGTGAATATAAGTCTTCAAAAAATCTGATGAATTTTCAATTGAATATATGTCTTCAAAAAATCTTATGAAAAACGAAGTGAACATACCTCATAAGATAATCTAATGAAATTTGAAGGAAATATAAATCTTAAAAAAATCTGATGAAATTTGAAGTGAATATAAGTCTCCAGAAAATATGGTGAAACTTAAAGTGAATATAAGTCTTCAGAAAATTAGATGAAATTTGAAGTGAATATAAGTCTTCAGAAAATCTTGTTAAAATTGAAGTGAACATAAATCTTAAGATAATCAGATAAAATTTGAGAGTGAATATATGTCTTCAAAAATGGATAAGAAATTTTAAGTGAATAATAGTCTTTAGAAAATACGTGAAATTTAAAGCGATATAAGTCTTCAATAATACGGCTAAATGTAGAGTTAATAAGAAGTCTTCAAAAAATGCGGTGAAACTTGAAGTGGATATAAGTCTTGAAAATTGATGAAATTTAGGTAAATATAAATGCGATTAACTTGATTTTGAAGACTTATATCTTCCAATTTCATCAGTTTTACGGCTTATATTAACAAATTTCATCGAGATTATCTGACTTAAATTCGCTTGAAATTTCATCGATTATCTTAAGATATATCATTCACTTCATACCATAATGAAAGAGTTATCAACTTCAAATTTGTGATGTCAACGAGACGGCATTAACGAGAATTTCATAGTTTATTCATTAAATTTAATCGATTTACGAAGATATATACACTTTAAATTTGTCGGATTATCTTAAGATAAATGTTGACTTCAATTTTAACAGATTACGATGACTTATATTAGGCATATCATCTAATTTTTAGAGACTTATATTCACCCAATTTCACCGATTTTAGAACTTATATTCACTTCAAATTATCGATTTTAAGATTTATATTTCCTTCAATTTTATCGGTTTCTGAAGACTTATGTTCACCAATTTCATCAGTTATCTTAATATATGTTCACTTCTATTTTCATAAGATTTTTTGAACTTATCATAAAATTCATCGATTTTACGAACATTCATAAAATTTCATCGAGATATCTTAAGATTGATTTTCACTTCAATTTTCATCGATTTTACGAAGACTTATTCACCAATTTCCTCGATTTACGAGACATATATTCACCATTTCGCAGTTTTCTAAACTTATATTCACTTCAAATTAATTATTCTAAAGAATATATTTTCTTCAAGTTTCACAAGTTTTACGAGACTTATATTCACTTATTTATCGATTATCTTAGTTTATGTTCACCCGATTTAAACGATTTCGAGACTTATATTCACTTCATATTTCATCTAATTTTCTGAAGACATATATTCACTTCAAGTTTCACCAAATCTTGTAAAGACTTATATTCACTTCAAATTTCATCATATTTTTTTAAGATTTATATTTCCTTCTAATTTCATCGAATTTTCTGAAGACTATTATTCACTTAAATTTGATCATTTTATCTTAAGATATATGTTCACTTCAAATTTATCAGATTATCTTAAGATTTATGTTCATATCAATTTTAACCATATTTTCTGCAGACTTATACTCACTTCAAATTTCATCGGATTTTGAACATATTCACTTCAATTTAATCAGTTACAGACTTATCTTCCTTCAAATTTCATCGATTCTTTTAAGGTTATATTTCCTTCAAATTTTAGAATTTCGAACTTATATTAACTAATTTCATAGTTATCTTAAGATGTATGTTCATGATTTTTCATAAATTGTTTGAAGACATATTCACTTCAAATGATCGATTTTAGAAGACTATTCACAAATTTCATCACGTTATCTTAGTTGATGTTCCTTCAATTTCACGGTTACGGAATATTCACTTCAAATTCATCAATTCGAAACATAATCACTTCAAATTTCATCTAATTTTACTTATACCACTTCATGTTTCACAGTTTGTTGAAGACTTATTAACTTCAAATTTTGCGGTATGTGAAGACTGTTACAACAAATTCGCCGATGAAACTATTATTTACAAAATTTCATCATTTTACGAACTATTATCAGTTATCTTAAGATTTTGTTCACTTTAATTTAAGCAGTTTTACGAACTTATTCACTCAAATTTCACCGATTTTGGGAGAATTATATTCACTTCAAATTTCATGATTTTTTATGATTTATATTTCCTTCAAATTCGTCAGGACTATCACGAGACTTATATTCATAAATTTCATCGATTTTCTTAAGACTTATAATTACTTCAATTTCAACCAAATTTTAGAGACTTATATTCACTTCAAATTTATTTTTTATGAAACATATTTTCAGTTACCATTTTCATTCACTTGAATTCATCGAGATTATCTTAAGATTATGTTCAATTTAATTTTAGCGGCTTTACGAAAATTATGTTCATAAAATTTCTTGGATAATCTTAAGATGTATATTCACTTCAATTTTCATAAGATTTTTGAAGACTTATTTCACCAAATTTCATGATTTTAGAAGACTTATATTGACTTCAAATTTCATATATCTACGAGATATGTTCACCAGATTTTCAAAATTCGAAGACTTATATTCTTCTAATTTCATCGATTCAAAGACTATATTCATGAATTTCATCGGATTCTTAAGATTGATGTTCACCAATTTTCACTAGATTTTCGAAGACTATCACTTCAATAAATTATCTTAAGATGTATGTTCACTTCATTTTCATAAGTTTTTGAAGACTTATATTCACTAAATTTCATCGATTTTACGAACTTATATCATTCAAATTTCATGATTATCTTGAGATTTATATTAGCTTCAATTTTTCGATTTTCTAAAGACTTATATTCCAATTCAGATTTCTGACTTATATTCACCATATTAATAAATTTGACGTTTGCTTATATCACTTCAAATACATGATTTTCAGAACTTATATTCACTTCAAATTACATCAAATTATCTTAAGATTTATGTTCACCTAAATTTTAACCAGATTTGTGAAGACTTATATTCACTTCAAATATCATATAATTTTTTGAAGACTTATATTTACATCACGTTTCACCAGATTTTATTGAAGACTTACATTAACTCCAAATTTCTCCAGATTATGTGAAGACTTATATTCGCTTTTAATTTCATCATATTTTCTGAAGACTATTATTAACTTAAAATTTCATCTGATTTTTTGAAGACGTATATTCACTTCTAGTTTAGGAAATTATCTTAAGATTTCTGTTCACTTCATTTTAACAGTTTTGAAGACTTATATTCTAATTTCATCTATTCGATGACTTATATTCACCAATTTCATCGATTTCAGGAACTTATATTCACTTCAAATTTCATGAGTTTTTATGATTTATATTCACTTCAAATTTCATCAGTTTTACGAAGACTTATAATCACATCGGTTTAACTAGATTTTACGAAGACTTATATTCACCAATTTCATTTAATTTTACGAAGACTTATATTTTCAAGTTTCACGGATCATCGAAGACTTATATTCACTTCAAATTTATCGATTATCTTAAGATTTATATTCTAATTTTAACGATTTTACAGTGACTTATATTCATAATTTCATCTAATTTAAAGACTTATATTCTTCATTTCACAGATTTACGAAGACTTATATTCACTTCAAATTTCATCATATTTTTTTAAGAATTATATTTTCTTCAAATTTTATCGGATTTTCTGAAGACTTATGTTCAGTTCAAATTTCATCAGATTATCTTATGATTTTTGTTGACTTCAGTTTTCATAAGCATTTTTGAAGACTTATATTCACTTCACATTTCATCAGATTTTCTGAAGACTTATATTCACTTCAAATTTCATCAGATTATTTTAAGATTTATTTTCACTTCAACTTTCACCAGATTTTCTGAAAACTTATAATGACTTCAAATTTCATCAGATTTTCTGAAGACTTATATTCACTTCATGTTTCACGAGATTTTCTGAAGACTTATATTCACTTCAAATATCATCAGATCTTTTTAAGATTTATATTTCCTTCAAATTTCATTGGACTTTCTTAAGACTTATATTCACTTAAAATTTCATCAGATTATCTTAAGATGTATGTTCACTTCGATTTTCATAAGATTTTTGAAGAATTATATTACTTCAATTTCATGATTTGAAGACTTATATTCACTTAAAATTTCATCAGATTATCTTAAGATGTATGTTCACTTCAATTTTCACCAAATTTTCTGAAGACTTATAATTACTTCATATTTCGTCAGTTTTTTGAAGACTTATATTCAGTTCAAATTTCACCAGCTTTTCTGAAGACTTATGTTCACTTCAAATTTCATTTAATTTTAAGAACATATTTTCTTCAGTTTCACTGATTTTAAAGAAGACTTATATTTTCTTCAAATTCCATCGATTTTAAAAGACTTATATTCACTTCAAATTTCATTGATTATCTTAAGATGTTATATTCACTAATTTTCATAAGATTTTTGAATACTTAAATTCACTTCAATTTCATCAAATTTCGAAGACTTATATTCACCAATTTAATCAGTTATCTTATGATTTATGTACACTTGAATTTACTTGATTTTCTATAGACTTATATTCATTAATTTCATTGATTTTACGAAGACTTATATTAACTTTAAATTTCATCATATTTTAGAAGACTTATATTCACATCAAATTTCATCAAATTATCTTAAGATTATGTTCACTTCAATTTAACAAGATTTGTGAAGACTTATATTAACAATTTCATCTAATTTTAGAGACATATTCACCAGTTTTATTAGAGAGTTATATTAACTAATTTCTCAGTTATGTGAAGACTTATATTCGCTTTAAATTTCATAAGTTTTAAAGACTTATTATTACTTAAATTTAATATGATTTTTAGAATATATATTCCTTCATTATCGAGTTTATTCATGATTTTAACTAGATTTTTGAAGTTAAATTCATAATTTCATCTAATTTTCGAACTTAACTGATTTCAGATTTTTTGAAGACTTATATTCACTTCAATTTCAAATTTTTAAGAATAATATTTTCTTCAAATTTTATCGGATTTTACGAAGAATTATGTTCACTTCAAATTTCATGATTATCTTAAGATGTTTATTCATAATTTCATCAAATTATCAAGAATTTATGTTCACTAATTTTAACAGTTGTGAGACTTATATTCACTTCAATTTCATCAAATTTTACGAAACTTACATTCACTTCAAATTTCATGATTTTTAGTTTATATTTCCTTCAAATTTCATCGGAGTTTCTAAACACTTATTCACTTCAAATTCATCAGTTTTTAAAGACTTATATTCACCAATTTTAACAGTTTTTGAAGACTTATATTCACTAATTTCAATTTTGAAGACTTATATTTTCTTCAAGTTTCACAGTTTTACGAGACTTATATTCAGCAAATTTCATTTGATTTTTAGAATATATTTTTTCAAATTTTATCGTATTTTCTGAAGACTTATGTTCAGTTCAAATTTCATCAAATTATGTTAAGATGTTTGTTCACTTCAATTTTCATAAGGTTTTTTGAAGACTTATATTCACTTCAAGTTTCATCAGATTATCTGAAGACTTATATGCACTTCAAATTTCATCAGATTATCTTAAGATATATGTTCACTTCGATTTTCATAAGATTTTTTGAAGAATTATATTCACTTAAAATTTCATCAGATTTTCTGAAGACATATATTTACTTCAAATTTCATCAGATTATCTTAAGATTTGTGTTCCCTTCAATTTTAACCAGGTTTGTGAAGACTTATATTCACTTCAAATTTCATCTAATTTTCTGAAGACTTATATTCACTTCATGTTTCACCAAATTTTATTAAAGACTTATATTAACTTCAAATTTCTCCAGATTATGTGAAGACTCATATTCGCTTTAAATTTCATTAGATTTTCTGAACACTATTATTCAGTTAAAATTTAATCTGATTTTCTGAAGACATATATTCACTTCAAATTTATCAGTTATCTTAGATTTATTCTTCAATTTTAACTAGATTTTCTAGAGACTTATATTCACTTGAAGTTTCACGGATTTTAAGGACTTACATTCACTTCAAATTTCATGATTTTTTATGATTTATATTTCTTCATTTCATCGGTTTTAAACACTATATTCACTTTAAATTTATTGATTTTAAGACTTATATTCACTTCATTTAACTTGATTTTCTAAGACTTATATTCACTTCAAATTTCATTTAATTTTACGAAGACTTATATTTTCTTCAGTTTCACCAAATTTTAAAGAAACATATTCACTTCAAATTTATCAGTTATCTTAAAATTTATATTCACCAATTTTAACGGATTTTCGAAGACTTATATTCACTTCAATTTCATCTAATTTTCTAAAGACTTATATTCACTTCAGTTTCTACGATTTTAGAAGACTTATATTCACTTCAAATTTCATCAGTTTTTTTAAAATAATATTTAAATTTTATCGGATTTCTAAGACTTATGCTCACTTCAAATTTCATCAAATTTTAGAAGACTTATATTGACTTCAAATTTCATGGTATCTTAAGATGTATATTCTTCAATTTTCATAGATTTTTGAAGACTTATATTCACCTTAAATTTCATGATTATCTTAAGATTTATGTTCACTTGATTTTCATAGGATTTTAAAGACTTATAGTCACTTCAATTTCATGATTTTATGAAGACTTATATTCACTTCAATTTCATCGACTTTTAAAGACTTATATTCATAAATTACATCAAATTTTACGAAGACATATTCACTTCATTTTAACGGTTATAACGAAGACTTATATTCACTAAATTTCATCTAATTTTACGAAGACTTATATTTTTCAAGTTTCACGGATTACGAACTTATATTCTTCAAATTTCATGATTTTTAAATTATATTTTCTTCAAATTTTATCGTATTTTACGAACTTATGTTATTTCAAATTTCATCAAATTATATTAAGATGTTTGTTCACTTCAATTTTCATAAGGTTTTTTGAAGACTTATATTCATTTCAAATTTCATCAAATTTTCTGAAGACTTATATTCACTTTAAATTTCATCATATTATCTAAAGATTTATGTTCACTTCAATTTCACTGATTTTAAAGACTTATAATCACTTAATTTCATCGATTTTACGAAGACTTATATTATCAAGTTTCACAGTTATACGAAGACTTATATTCACTTCAAATTTCATCAGATTTTTTTAAGATTTATATTTCCTTCAAATTTCATTGGACTTTCTGAAGACTTATATTCACTTTAAATTTCATCAGATTTTCTTAAGACATAGGTTCACTTCGATTTTCATAAGATTTTTTGAAGAATTATATTCACTTAAAATTTCATAAGATTTTCTGAAGACTTATATTCACTTTAAATTTCATCAGATTTTCTTAAGACATAGGTTCACTTCGATTTTCATAAGATTTTTTGAAGAATTATATTCACTTAAAATTTCATAAGATTTTCTGAAGACTTATATTCACTTATAATTTCATTAGATTATCTTAAGATGTTCACTTCAATTTTCACCATATTTTCTGAAGACTTATAATCACTTAAAATTTCGTCATATTTTCTGAAGACTTATATTCACTTCAATTTTAACCAGATTTTCAAAAGACTTATACTCACTTCAATTTCATTTAATTTTTTGAGACTTTTATTTTCTTCAAGTTTCACCAGATTTTTTGAAGACTTATATTCACTTCAAATTTCATCAGATTTTTTTATGATTTATATTTTCTTCATATTTTATCGGATTTTTTGAAGACTTATGTTCACTTCAAATTTCATCAGGTTATCTTAAGATGTATGTTCACCTCAATTTTCATAAGATTTTTTGAAGACTTATATTCACTTCAAATTTCATCAGATTTTCTGAAGACTTATATTCATATAAAATTTCATTGTATTATCTTAAGATTGATGTTCACTTCAATATTTATTAGATTTTCTAAAGACATATATTCACTTCAAATTTCATCACATTATCTTAAGCTTTATGTTCACTTCAATTTTCAACAAATATTCGGAATACGTATATTCACTTCAAATTTCATCAGATCATCTTATGATTTATGTTCACTTCAATTTTCACCAAATTTTCGGAAGACATATATTCACTTCAAATTTCATCTGATTTTGTCAAGTCATATATTCACTTCAAATTTCATTTAATTTTCTGAAGACTTATATTTTCTTCAAGTTTTACCAGAGTTTTTGAAGACTTATATTAACTTCAAATTTGATCAAATTTTTTTAAGATTTATATTTTCTTCACATGTTATCAGATTTTCTGAAGACTAATGTTCACTTCAAATTTCATCAGATTAACTTAAGATGTATTTTCACTTCAATTTTCATAACATTTTTTGAAGACTTATATTCACTTCAAATTTCATCAAATTTTCTGAACACTAATATTCACTTCAAATTTCACCAGATTATCTTAAGATTCATGTTCACTTAAATTTTCACTAGTTTTCAGAACACTTATATTCACTTCAAATTTCATAAGGTTTTTTGAAGACTTATATTCACTTCAAATTTCATCAGATTTTCTGAAGACTTATATTCACTTCAAATTTCATTAGATTATCTTAAGATTA
Source organism: Vicia sativa (assembly GCA_021764765.1). Taxonomy (NCBI): domain Eukaryota; kingdom Viridiplantae; phylum Streptophyta; class Magnoliopsida; order Fabales; family Fabaceae; genus Vicia; species Vicia sativa. The sequence goes on along the minus strand of CM038795.1, from coordinate 166,230,619 downwards.
ATGTTCACTTCAATTTTTATTATATTTTTGAAGACTTATATTCACTTCAAATTTCATCAGATTTTCTGAAGACTTATATTCACTTCAAATTTCATCAGATTTTCTAAAGACTTATATTCACTTAAAATTTCATTTAATTTTCTGAAGACTTATTTTTTCTTCAAGTTTCACCATATTTTTTGAACACTATTATTCACTTTATATTTCATCAAAATATCTTAAGATTTATGTTCACTTCAATTTTAACAAGATTTGTGAAGACTTATATTCACTTCAAATTTCATCTAATTTTCTGAAGACTTATATTCACTTCAACTTTCACTAGATTATTTGAAGACTTATATTAACTTCAAATTTCTCCAGATTATATGAAGACTTATATTCGCTTTAAGTTTCATCAGATTTTCTGAAGACTATTATTCACTTAAAATTTTATCTGATTTTCTGAAGCATATATTCACTTCCAATTTATCAAATTATCTTAACATTGATGGTCACTTCAATTTTAACTAGATTTTATGAACTTATATTCGCTTCAAATTTCATCGGATTTTCGTAAGACTTATATTCACTTCAAATTTCATCAAATTGTTTTAAGATTTGTATTTCCTTCAAATTTTATCGGATTTTCTGAAGACTTATGTTCACTTCAAATTTCATCAGATTTTCTAAAGACTTATATTCACTTCAAATTTCATTAGATTATCTTAAGATGTATGTTCACTTCGAATTTCATAAGGTCTTTTGAAGACTTATATTCACTACAAATTTCATCAGATTTTCTGAAGACTTATATTCACTTAAAACTTCATCAGATTATCTTAAGATTGTTGTTCACTTCGATTTTCATTAGATTTTCTGAAGACTTATATTTACTTCAAATTTCATCAGATTTTCTGAAGACTCATATTCATTTAAAACTCCATCAGAATTTTTGAAGACATATATTCACTTAAAATTTCATCATATTATCTTAAGATTGGAGTTCACTTCAATTTTAGTTAGATTTTCTAAAGACTTATATTCACTTCAAATTTCTTCAGATTTTCTGAAGACTTATATTCACTTCAAATTTCATCAGATTTTTGGAAGACATATATACACTTCAATTTTAACCATATTTTCTGAAGACTTATATTCACTTCAAATTTCATGAAATTATCTTAACTTTTATGTTCACTTTAATTTTAACCAGATTTGTGAAGACTTATATTCCCTTCAAATTTTATTTAATTTTCTGAAGACTTTTATTCTCTTCAGGTATCACCATATTATTTGAACACTTATATTACCTTCAAATTTCGCCAGAGTATATGAAGACTTATATTCGCTTTAAGTTTCATCAGATTTTCTGAAGACTATTATTCACTTAAAATTTCATCTGATTTTCTAAGACATATATACACTTCAAATTTATCAAATTATCTTAAGATTTATGTTCACTTCAATTTTAACTAGATTTTATGAAGACTTATATTCGCTTCAAATTTCATCGAATTTTCGTAAGACTTATATTCACTTCAAATTCCATCAAATTGTTTTAAGATTTATATTTCCTTCAAATTTTATCGAATTTTCTGAAGAATTATGTTCACTTAAATTTTTTTTCAAATTTTCTAAAGACTTATATTCACTTCAAATTTCATTAGAATATCTTAAGATGTATGTTCACTTCGATTTTCATAAGGTTTTTTGAAGACTTATATTCACTTCAAATTTCATGAGTTTTACGAAGACTTATATTCACTTAATTTCATTGATTATGAATTATGTTCTTTAATTTCATTAGATTTTACGAGACTTATATTCACTTAATTTCATCGATTTTTAAAGACTTATATTCACTTCAATTTCATCACATTATCTTAAGATTGGTGTACTTCAATTTTCATTGGATTTTAAGACACTTTATTCACTGATTTTCATTAGATTTTAGAACTTATATTCCTTCAAATTTCATCAGTTTTGAAGACATATATTCACTTCAATTTAACGGTTTTAGACTTATATTCACTTAAAATTTCATTTAATTTTCTGAAGACTTATATTTTCTTCAAGTTTCACCATATTTTTTGAACACTTATATTCACTTCATATTTCATCAAAATATCTTAAGATTTATGTTGACTTCAATTTTAACAAGATTTGTAAGGTTATATTCATAATTTCATCTAATTTTCTGAAGACTTATATTCACTTCAACTTTCACTAGATTATTTGAAGACTTATATTAACTTCAAATTTCTCCAGATTATGCGAAGACCTATATTCGCTTTAAGTTTCATCAGATTTTTTGAAGACTTTTATTCACTTAAAATTTCATATGATTTTCTGAAGACATATATTGTAACACCCCAATTCTACCCAAAGTTTATATGAAAAAATCAGAGTAATTCTAAAATTTCTAGAATTAAATCTTGAAGTTACACCATAAAAAAATAACTCACTTTAAAGTTTTACTTTAAAGTATAAATTTAGGATACATAGCATGTGAGGAAAACATAAATTCATTCATGAAATCAACTATTCTTTATTAACTTCTCATCAGAATCATGTTTTTATAATTTATGATTCTTATTACAAAAAGCAAACAACAAAGAACAACAATAAGACAACATAATAATTTTGGGTACTTTCGTTATCGGTCGACAGGCTTCGACTAATAGCGACTATAAACTCCGTCTTCACCTTTGCGTTACCATATATAGGTAGCAGTGAAACAAAATAAAGGGTGAGATCTCCAACATATAATTAAAGCATGATGAGATATATATATATATATATATAAATAGTTTCGAAATTATAAAGGGTATAGATTAATAAGTGTAATTCGACACCTAAACAAACTCACACTTTACTCATTCGTCACAATATTATAATCTACACTATATCAGTAACCTCATAGGCATAAAACTTAGCAACAACACATAAACTTCCTACACAGAAATGGAATCACGATAATACATCACTAATTAACCGTGATGCTTCAACAACATGTGTAACATTAAATAATGCTAATAATATAAGCAACCAAACAAATCATCAAAAATTGGCACAAAAGCCCATCTTAGCTTTTGGCATAAAACTTATCATAAACACAGTGGCATAAAGCCCATCTTCTTCAACATCATCCACAAACATCGCCGTATCATATATCTGCAATTCAATACAATCATCAATCAACAAAACCCAGCGACAAAACATAAACATAGCAGAGCTCCATGGACACGACTATGTTATACATTGTGGTACCCATAACTGTCGTAATTGGGACACTTGGCATAAAAGCCGATCTTATTCATCCTGGCCATCATCGCTTGGCATAAAGCCCTCTTAAGCTTATCTTGATGTGTAGTGCGACAATAAAACAACCTGACACAAAACATCATCGTAGCTTTCAACAAAATTGGCATAAAGCCCACATCGCCAAAATTTATCAAAACAGTAAATATCTCATACATCACAATTGCGTTATGCGAACATCACTAATAAATTCACCAAAGTCATGCATTCACAAATCGAAGCATATATTAACAACATCAATTAATCATCATTAATCATCAGTATGCAAGACATATATCGCCATGCGTATTAAACTTTCATTAATAAATACTGCAAGTCGCCAAATCTTCACGTTCACTACACGCATCATTATTAATTAATTCACTAGAATTTCAGCGGGAAAATAGTCAAACACCTATAATCGTCACGAAAGCCATTCTAACCGTGTATCACCAATAAATCGGCGATAGAAATCGGATTGTCATCGTACCTTAAATCTACAAAACCTGATCGGTTCAATTTCACAGTAAATTAGCCTATTTTGAATTCGTTAGTAAACTCACCATTCGAAAAAACAAACTTCACCACGTTCTACGTCAAACTTAAATTACGTCAATTTTCGCCAATTCGGACGACTTGCTATAAATGAATTCTGCAAAATCGGAAAATGAACATAATCGGGTTCTAAATTTAATGGCTAACTTATTATCTATATTTTACTAATACAAATGCTACTAGGGTAATTGGAAGATTTAAAGCAGAAACATTTTGTATAATTATCACGAAAACTCTTGATGACAGATAACAATAAAAATTGAAGCAGCGCGCAGTTTCACTCCACCATTATAGGGGCAGACGTCCTCCATTTCTAGGGCTTGGGCGAGGCCTCGAAAGTGGCCGCCCCTTTCCAGGAGGTGGGCGCCTCCCCCATTGATTTTCTTCCATGCATTCTTTCCTTTCCCTGCGTTTTTGAATTCACGTATATCATTTTTTGGTTTTCATATTCTTGTGTTTCTCTTACCAATTTCCATTTCCATTCTATACTTTTCATTTCTATTTTTCCAAATACTACAACACTAACAACAATACATCTATAATCTACTACTCTTCATTCAACTTCTCGAACTATCCTGACAATCGACCAACAATCATAAAACTCTCTATCAATTTTCCTCGATTCAAATTAAACCGCGAACCACAACTATGAAATGGGGAATCAAACCATCAAACACCTTTCAAAACCACAACACCAATTTCATCACAAAATCACAATATATGCATCAAACCCCAACTATAGGAAGTGGAAAATCAAACCCCTTACCTCGAGATATTGGATGATCCAAGATGATTCTTACAACTCGACCTCAAGCTTTGCTTTCATGATCATCCTCTTCTTCTCCTCTTGTTCTTCTAAATGCCAAAAACTCTTCTTTCCTCTATGTTTCTATTTTTTTGTTTGTTTTCAAATGGGAAAATGAGGAAAATGTCTTTATAAGTTATTTTTTACTAGCTTATACATGCTCTTGTTTGGTTTGGTGTGTTGAGTTGGAAAAGAAAAACAAGGAAAGTGTTTGGATGGAAAGAAAATGAGGAAATTGGTTTTATAATAACCTTACTAATAAACTAAGATTAACAATTCCTTCCCAATTAATCCTCACCTCTTAATTAATTAATATAATCAATTCAATCAATTAAAATTAGAAATTAAATATCGGATCGAATAATATTTTCTGGACTGAGCGGAGCGTCATGAGATAAATTAATAGATATATTAATTAATATAATTATTTTCGTCGCCAAAACAATCATCAAACGGTAATTCAAAATATTAATATAATATAATATTAAATAAAAACGGGCGTTACATATATTCACTTCAGATTTATCAAATTATCTTAACATTTATGTTCACTTCAATTTTCATCGAATTTTCGTAAGACTTATATTCACTTCAAATTTCATCAAATTGTTTCAATATTTATATTTCCTTCAAATTTTATCGGATTTTCGTAAGACTTATGTTCACTTCAAATTTCTTCAGATTTTCTACAGACTTATATTCACTTCAAATTTCATTAGATTATCTTAAGATGTATGTTCACTTCGATTTTCATAAGGTTTTTTGAAGACTTATATTCACTTCAAATTTCGTACGCTTTTCTGAGAAATATATTTACTTCAATTTTAACCAGATTTTCTAAAGACTTATATTCACTTCAAATATCATTAATTTTCGAAACACTTTTATTTTCTTCAAGTTACACTAGATTTTCTGAAGACTTATATTTACTTCAAATTTCATCAGATTTTCTGAAGACTTATATTGACTTCAAATTTCATCAGACTATCTTAAGATGTATGTTCACTTCAATTTTCATAAGATTTTTGAAGACTTATATTTACTTCAAATTTCATCAGTTTTACGAAGACTTATATTGACTTCAAATTTCATCGGACTATCTTAAGATGTATGTTCACTTCAATTTTCATTAGATTTTCTGAAGACTTATATTCACATCAAATTTCATCAGATTTTCTAAAGACTTATATTCACTTCAAATTTCATCAAATTATCTTATGATTGGTGTACACTTCAATTTTCATTAGATTTTCTGAACACTTATATTCACTTCAATTTTCATTAGACTTTCTGAAGACTTATATTCACTTCAAATTTCATCTGATTTTTTGAAGACATATATTCACTTCAATTTTAACCAGATTTTCGGAAGACTTATATTCACTTAAAATTTCATTTAATTTTCTGAAGACTTATATTTTCTTCAAGTTTCACCATATTTTTTGAACACTTATATTCACTTCATATTTCATCAAAATATCTTAAGATTTATGTTCACTTCAATTTTAACAAGATTTGTGAAGACTTATATTCACTTCAAATTTCATCTAATTTTCTGAAGACTTATATTCACTTCAACTTTCACTAGATTATTTGAAGACTTATATTAACTTCAAATTTCTCCAGATTATGCGAAGACTTATATTCGCTTTAAGTTTCATCAGATTTTCTGAAGACTATTATTCACTTAAAATTTCATCTGATTTTCTGAAGACATATATTCACTTCAAATTTATCAATTTATCGTAACATTTATGTTCACTTCAATTTTAACTAGATCTTATGAACACTTATATTCGCTTTAAATTTCATAGAATTTTCGTAAGACTTATGTTCACTTCAAATTTCATCAGATTGTTTCAAGATTTATATTTCCTTCAAATTTTATCGGATTTTCTGAAGACTTATGTTCACTTCAAATTTCTTCAGATTTTCTAAAGACTTATAGTCACTTCAAATTTCATTAGATTATCTTAAGATGTATGTTCACTTCGATTTTCATAAGGTTTTTTGAAGACTTATATTCACTTCAAATTTCATCAGATTTTCTGAAGACTTAAATTCACTTAAAATTTCATTAGATTATCTTTAGATTGATGTTCACTTCAATTTTCATTAGATTTTCTGAAGACTTATATTCACATCAAATTTCATCAGATTTTCTAAAGGCTTATATTCACTTCAAATTTTATCAGATTATCTTAAGATTGGTGTACACTTCAATTTTCATTAGATTTTTTGAACACTTATATTCACCTCCATTTTCATTAGATTTTCTGAAGACTTTTATTCACTTCAAATTTCATCAGATTTTTTGAAGACATATATTCACTTCAATTTTAACCAGATTTTCCGAAGACTTATATTCACTTAAAATTTCATTTAATTTTCTGAAGACTTATATTTTCTTCATGTTTCACTAGATTTTTTGAACACTTATCTTCACTTCAAATTTCATCAAATTATCATAGGATTTATGTTCTCTTGAATTTTAACCAGATTTGTGAATAATTATATTCACTAAAAATTTCATCTAATTTTCTGAAGACGTATATTCACTTCAAGTATCACCATATTATTTGAAGACTTATATTAACTGTAAATTTCGCCAGATTATGTGAAGACTTATATTCGCTTTAAGTTTCATCAGATTTTCTGAACACTATTATTCACTTAAAATTTCATCGATTTTAGAAGACATATATTCTTCAATTTATATGATTATCTTAAGATGTATAGTTTACTTGATTTTCTTTAGATATCTTGAAGACTTATATTCACTAAAATTTCATCAGTTTCTAAAGACTTATATTCACTTCAATTTCATCAGTTATCTTAAGATTGATATTCACATTTTCATTAGATTTACGAAGACTTATATTCACTTCAAATTTCATTAGATTTTCTGAAGACTTATATTCATTTCAAATTTCATCAGATTTTCTGAAGACACATATACACTTCAATTTTAACTAGATTTTCTGAAGACTTATATTCACTTCAAATTTGATTTAATTTTCTGAAGATTTATATTTTCTTCAAGTTTCACCATATTTTCTGAACACTAATATTCACTTCAAATTACATTAGATTTTTTTAAGATTTATATTTCCTTTAAATTTATCAATTTTACGAAGACTTATGTTCACGAATATTAACGGTTGTGAATAATTATATTCACTACAAATTTCATCTAATTTTAGAACTTATATTCACTTCAAGTATCACGGATTATGAAGACTTATATTCACTTTAAGTTTCCTTGATTTTATGAACACTTATATTCACTTAAAATTTCATGATTTTTACGAAGACTTATATTCACTTCAATTTATATGATTATCTTAAGATTGATGTTCAACAATTTTTCATTAGATTTTACGAAGACATATTCATTTCAAATTTCATCAGTTCTAAAGACTTATTTTCTTCAAGTTTCACCATATTTTTACGAACTCTTATATTCACTTCAATATCATCAGATTATCTTAAGATGTTTATTCACTTCAATTTAATGAGATTTTTTAAAGACTAACTTTCTTCAATTTAGAGTGATTTTAAACTAATATTCACCTTTAAGACTAACTTTCAACAATTTTCATTAGATTTTGAAGACATATTCATTTCAAACTTCATCGATTTGAACACTTATATTCACCAAGTTTCATCATATTTGAAGACTTATATTCACCAATTTAACTAGATTTTACGAAGACTTATATTCACTTCAATTTCATTTAATTTTAGAACATATTTACTTCAAGTTTCACGATTTTGAACACTTATATTCACTTCAAATTTCATCAAATTATCTTAATATTTATGTTCACTTCATTTTAACGGTTTTGAAGACTTATATTCACTACAAATTTCATTTATTTTAAAGACTTATATTCACTTCAAGTTTCACCAGATTATTTGAGGAGTTATATTAACTTGAAATTTCGCCAAATTATGTGAAGACTTATATTCGCTTTATGTTTCATCAGATTTTCTGAAGACTATTATTCACTTAAAATTTCATCTGATTTTTTGAAGACATATATTCTTTCAAATTTATCAAATTCTCTTAAGATTTATGTTCACTTCAATTTTAACTAGTGTTATGAACACTTATATTCGCCTCAAATTTCATCGGTTTTTCGTAAGACTTATATTCACTTCAAATTTCATCAAATTGTTTTCAGATTTATATTTCCTTCAAGTTTTATCAGATTTTCTGAAGACTTATGTTCACTTCAAATTTCTTCAGATTTTCTAAAGACTTATATTCACATCAAATTTCATTAGATTATCTTAAGATCTATGTTCACTTCGATTTTCATAAGGTTTTTTGAAGACTTAAATACACATCAAATTTCATCAGATTTTCTGAAGACTTATATTCACTTAAAATTTCATTAGATTATCTTAAGATTGATGTTCACTTCAATTTTCATTAGATTTTCTGAAGACTTATATTTTCTTCAAGTTTCACAGATTTTTTGAACATTTACATTCACTTCAAATTTCATCAAATTATCTTAAGATTTATGTTCACTTCAATTGTAACCAGATTTGTGAAGACTTATATTCACTACAAATTTCATCTAATTTTCTGAAGACTTATATTCATATCAAGTTTCACGAGATTATTTGAAGAGTTATATTAACTTTAAATTTATCCAGATTATGTGAAGACTTATATTTGCTTTAAGTTTCATCAGATTTTCTGAAGACTATTATTCACTTAAAACTTCATCCTTTTACGAAAGACTTATATTCACTTCAACTTCATTAGATTTTACGAAGACTTAAATTCACTTCAAATTTCATCAGATTTTACGAACTTATATTCATTTCAAATTTCATGATTTTCGAAGACTTATTTTCTTCAGTTTCACATATTTTACGAACACTTATATTCACAAATTTCATTGATTTTTTAAGATTATATTTCATTCAAATTTTATCGGATTTACGAGAGACATATTCACTTCAATTTTCATAAGGTTTTGAAGACTTATTTTCACAAATTTCATCAGTTTTGAAAACTTATATTCACTTCTAATTTCATCCAGTTATGTTAAGATTTGATGACTTTAATTTTTATTAGATTTTGAAGACTTATTCACTTCAAATTTCATCAGATTTTACGAAGACTTATATTCACCAATTTTAACGATTTTAAAGACTTATATTCACTAAATTTGTTAATTTTGAAGACTTATATTTTCTTTAAGTTTCACGGTTTTACGAACCCTTATATTCACTTAAAATTTCATCAAGTTATCTTAAGATTTATGTTCCTTACATTTTAACGGTTTAAGACTTATATTCACCAAATTTCATTAGATTTTACGAAGACTTATATTCACTTCAAATTTCATTAGATTATCTTAAGTTGTATGTTCTCTTGATTTTCATATGATTTTTCAAGACTTATATTCACTTCAAATTTCATCAAATTTTACGAAGACTTATATTCACTTAAATTTCATCGATTATCTTATGATTGATGTTCACTAATTTATTGATTTTCTAAAGACTTATATTCACTTCAATTTCATTATATTTTGAAGACTTATATTCACTTCAAATTTCATCAAATTTCACGAAGACTTATATTCACTTAAATTTCATCCGATTATCTTAAGATTATATTCACTTAAATTTCATTTAATTTTACGAAGATTATATTTTCTTCATTTCATGATTTTACGAACATATATTCACTTCAAATTTCATCAAATTATCTTAAGACTTATATTCACTTCAATTTTAACGATTTTTAACTTATATTCACTTCAATTTCATCTAATTTTACGAAGACTTATATTCACTAATTTCACAGTTATTTGAAGACTTATATTCACTTCAATTTCTCCAGTTTTGAAGACTTATATTCACTTTAATTTCATCAGATTTTTGAGACTATTATTCACTTAAAATTTCATCGATTTTACGAAGACTTATATTCATTAAATTTCATCATTTTTACGAAGACTTATATTCACTTCAAATTTCATCTGATTTTCAGAAGACTTATATTTTCTTCAAGTTTCACCATATTTTCTAAACCCTTATATTCATTAAAATTTCAGCAAATTTTTTTAAGATTTATATTCATTCAATTTTATCAGATTTTGAAGACTTATATTCACTTCAAATTTCATGATTATCTTAAGTTATATTCTTCATTTTCATAAGATTTTTTGAAGACTTATTTCACTTCAATTTCATGATTTTAGAAAACTTATATTCACTTCAATTTCTTCAAATTATCTTAAGATTTATATCACTTCAATTTTCATTAGATTTTAGAAGACTTATATTCATTTCAAATTTCATCGGTTTTACGACTTATTCATTGACAATCATCAGTTTTACGAAGACTTATATTCACTTCAATTTTAACTTGATTTTACGAGACTTATATTCACTTCAAATTTCATTTAATTTTTAAGACTTATATTCACTTCAAGTTTTCACGATTTTTTGAAGACTTATATTCACTAAAATTTCATCAAGTTATCTTAAGATTTATATTCACTTCATTTTCACGATTTCGAAGACTTATATTCACTTCAATTTCATGATTTTACGAAGACTTATATTCACTTCAATTTCATTAGATTATCTTAAGTTTATATCACTTCATTTTCATAGATTTTCAAGACTTATATTCACTTCAAATTTCATGATTTTTCGAAGACTTATATTCATAAATTTCATCAGATTATCTTAAGATTATGTTCATTCAATTTTCATAGATTTTCTAAAGACTTATATTCACTTCAATTTCATTATATTTTTGAAGACTTATATTCATTTCAAATTTCATCAATTTCGAAGACTTATATTCACTTAAAATTTCATCAGTTATCTTAAGATTATGTTCACTTCAAATTTCATTTAATTTTCTTAAGATTTATATTCACTTCAAATTTCATGATTTTTGAACACTTATATTCACTTCAAATTTCATCAAATTATCTTAAGACTTATATTCACTTCAATTTAACTAGATTTGATAAAATTATATTCACTTCAAATTTCATCTAATTTTACGAAGACTTATATTCACTAAGTTTCACGGATTACATGAAGCTTATATTCACTTCAAATTTCATGATTTTCTGAAGACTTATATTCACTTCAATTTCATCATATTTTACGAAGACAATTATTCACTTCAAATTTCATCTGATTTTTTAAGACTTATATTCACTTCAATTTTATAAGATTATCTTTAGATTATATTCACTTCAATTTTCACGATTTTTGAAGACTTATATTCACTTAATTTCATTAGATTTTCGAGACTTATATTCACTTAAAATTTCATTAGATTATCTTAAGATGTATGTTTACTTCATTTTCATTACATTTTTGAAGACTTATATTCACTTCAAATTTCATCCAATTTTCTAGAGACTTTTTTACTTAAAATTTCATGATTATCTTAGATTATGTTCACTTCAATTTTCATTAGATTTTAGAGACTTATATTCACTTCAAATTTCATCATTTTCGAGACTTATATTCACTTAAATTTCATGATTATCGAAGATTATATTCACTTCAATTTTCACCATATTTTACGAAGACTTATATTCACTTCAAATTTCATCATATTTTTTAAGACTTATATTCATTCAAATTTTATCAGTTTTACGAAGACTTATATTCACTTCAATTTCATGAGTTATCTTAAGATTGATGTTCCTTCAATTTTCATTAGATTTTAGAAGACTTATATTCACTAAAATTTCATCAGTTTTACGAAGACTTATATTCACTTCAAATTTCATGATTTTACGAAGACTTATATTCATTCAATTTTAACAAGATTTTACGAAGACTTATATTCACTTCAATTTCATTTAATTTTAGAAGACTTATATTTTCTTCAGTTTCACCTTATTTTACGAAGACTTATATTCACTTCAAATTTCATCAGTTTTTAAGATTTATATTTCCTTCAAATTTCATTGGATTTTACGAAGACTTATATTCACTTCAAATTTCATCAAATTATCTTAAGATTATATTCACTTCATTTTCATCAGTTATGTTAGACTTTATATTCAAATTTTCATAGATTTTAAAGACTTATATTCACTTCAAATTTCTTGATTTTAGAAGACATATATTCACTTCAATTTATCAAATTTTACGAGACTTATATTCACTTCAAATTCATTTAATTTTTTGAAGACTTATATTCTTCATTTCACTAGATTTTACGGACTTATATTCACTTCAAATTTCATCAAATTATCTTAAGATTTATATTCACTTCAAATTTCATCTCATTTAGAAGACTTATATTCACTTCAATTTCACAGTTTTTTGAGACTTATATTCACTTCATTTCATCAGTTTCTGAAGACTTATATTCACTTAAAATTTCATTAGATTATTTTAAGATTTATGTTCATTTCAATTTTCATCGTTTTCTAGAGACTTATATTCACTTCAAATTTCATTATATTTTAAAGACTTATATTCACTTCAAATTTCATCGATTTCACGAAGACATATATTCAAAATTTCATCGGATTATCTTAAGATTATGTTCACATCAATTTCATTTAATTTTACGAAGACTTATATTTCTTCAATTTCACGATTTTCAAACATATATTCACTTCAAATTTATCCGATTTTTTTAAGATTTATATTCCTTCAAATTTTCGACTATCTTAAGATTTAATTCATTTAAATTTTCATAAGATTTTTGAAGACTTATATTCACTTCAAATTTCATCAGTTATCTTAAGATTATTCACTTCAATTTTCATAAGATTTTAGAAGACTTATATTCACTTCAAATTTCATCAAATTTTTGAAGACTTATATTCACTTCAATTTTAATCAAGATTTTACGAAGACTTATATCACTTCAAATTTCATTTAATTTTTGAAGACTTATATTTCTTCAAATTTTGATTTTCTAAACTTATATTCACTTCAAATTTCATTGATTTTTAAGATTTATATTCCTTCAATTTCATCGGTTTTACGAGATTTATGTTCACTACAAATTTCATCAGATTATATTAAGATGTAAGTTCACTTCAATTTTCATATGATTTTCTGAAGATTTATATTGACTTAAAATTTCATCAGATTATCTTAAGATTGATGTTCACTTCAATTTTCATTAGATTTTCTAAAGACTTATATTCACTTCAAATTTCATCAGATTTTCTGAAGACTTATATTCACTTCAAATTTCATCGAGATTTCACGAAGACTTATATTCACTTAAATTTCATCGGATTATCTTAAGATTATATTCACTTCAAATTTCATTTAATTTTAAAGACTTATATTCACTTCAATTTCACCATATTTTAAGCTTATATTCACTTCAAATTTCATCATATTTTTTAGATTTATATTCCTTCAAATTTTATCGATTTTTGAAGACTTATATTCACTTCAAATTTTCCGATATCTTAAGATATTATTCATTTAAATTTTCATAAGATTTTTGAAGACTTATATTCACTTCAAATTTCATCAGATTTTCTGAAGACTTATATTCACTTCAAATTTCATCGGATTTTGAAGACTTATATTCACTTTAAATTTCATCAAATTATTTTAAGATTTATATTTCCTTCAAATTTTATCGGATTTTCTGAAGACTTATGTTCACTTCAAATTTCATCAGATTTTCTGAAGACTTATATTCACTTCAAATTTCATTAGATTATCTTAAGATGTATGTTCTCTTGATTTTACGAAGACTTATATTCACTTCAATTTCATCAAATTATCTTAAGATTTATATTCAATTTTAACGATTTTGAAGACTTATATTCACTAATTTCATCTAATTTTTGAAGACTTATATTCACTTCAAATTTCACAGATTTTTGAACTTATATTCACTTCAAATTTCATGATTTTTTAAGATTTATATTTCCTTCAAATTTCATCATATTTTCGAAGATATTCACTTCAAATTTCATTAGATTATCTTAAGATTATGTTCACTTCATTTTCATAATATTTTTGAAGACTTATATTCACTTCAAATTTCATGATTTTAGAGACTTATATTCACTTCAAATTTCATCAGTTATCTTAAGATTTATGTTCACTTAAATTTTCACAAGATTTTACGAAGACTTATATTCACTTCAATTTCACTAAATTTTTGAGGACTTATATTCACTTCAATTTCATGATTATCTTAAGACTTATTTCTTAAATTTTCACGGATTTTACGAAGACTTATATTCACTTCAAATTTCATTAGATTATCTTAAGATGTATATTCACTTCATTTTCATCAATTTTTGGAAGACTTATATTCACTTCAAATTTCATCGATTTTGAAGACTTATATTCACTTCAAATTTCATCATTATTTTAGATTGTTGTTCACTATATTTTCACCAGATTTTGTAAGACTTATATTCACTAACTTCATGATTTTACGAAGACTTATATTCACTTCAAATTTCATCATATTATCTTAAGATTTATATTCACTTCAATTTCACAAGATTTTACGAAGACTTATATTCACTTCAATTTCACAGTTTTTGAGGACTTATATTCACTTAAATTTCATCATATTATCTTAAGATTTATATTCACTTCAATTTTCATCGATTTTACGAAGACTTAAATTCACTTCAAATTTCATGATTTTACGAAGAGTTATATTCACTTCAAATTTCATCAAATTTAGAGACTTATATTCACTTCAAATTTCATCAGTTTTTTAAGATTTATATTTCTTCATATTTATTGGATTTTACGAAGACTTATATTCACTTCAAATTCATGATTTTACGAAGACTTATATTCACTTCAAATTTCATCGATTATCTTAAGATTTATATTCACTTCATTTTCTCCAGTTTTAGAAGACTTATATTCACTTCAAATTTCATGATTTTAAGACTTATATTCACTTCAAATTTCATCCAGTTTTTGAAGACTTATATTCACTTCAAATTTCTTAAATTATCTTAAGATTTATATTCACTTCAATTTTACAGTTTTGAAGACTTATCTTCAATTTCATCTAATTTTTTGAAGACTTATATTCACTTCAAGTTTCACGATTTTTGAAGACTTATATTCACTTCAAATTTCATGATTATTGAAGACTTATATTCACTTTAAATTTCATCAGTTTTCTAAAGACTATTATTCACTTAAATTTCATCGATTTTCAGCTTATATTCTCTTCAAATTTCAGTTATCTTAGATTTATATTCACTTCAATTTTCAAAAGATTTTATGAAGACTTATATTCACTTCAAATTCATCAGTTTTCTAAGACTTATATTCACTTCAAATTTCATCAAATTTCTAAAGACTTATATTCACTTCAAATTTCATCACATTATCTTAAGATTTATGTTACTTCAATTTTCACCATATTTTTGAAGACTTATATTCACTTCAATTTTCATCAAATTTTACGAAGACTTATATTCACTTCAAATTTCATCTAATTTTTGAAGACTTATATTCACTTCAAGTTTCATTTTTTGAAGACTTATTAACTTCAAATTTTGATTTAGAAAACTTATATTCACTTCAAATTTCTTGATTTTCTAAAGACTTATATTCTTAAAATTTCATTTAATTTTAGAAGACTTATATTCACTTCAAATCTATTAGATTATCTTAAGATTAATGTTCACTTCAATTTTAACAAGATTTTACGAAGATTATATTCACTTCAAATTTCATCTAGTTTTTAGGACTTATATTCACTTCATTTCACAGTTTTAAGATATATTCACTTCAAATTTCATGATATTTTTAAGATTATATTCCTTCAAATTTCATCGATTTTCGAAGACTTATATTCACTTCAAATTTCATTAGATTATCTTAAGATGTATATTCACTTCAATTTTCATTAGATTTTTGAAGACTTATATTCACTTCAAATTTCATCAAATTTTCGAACTTATATTCACTTAAATTTCATCAGTTATCTTATGATTTATGTTCATAAATTTTCACGATTTTACGAACTTATATTCACTTCAAATTTCATTGATTTCTGACTTATATTCACTTCAAATTTCATCAGATATTCATAAGACTTATATTCACTTCAAATTTCATCAGATTATCTTAAGATTTATGTTCACTTTAATTTTCACCAGATTTTCTTAAGACTTATATTTACTTCAAATTTCATCTGATTTTTTAAAGACTTATATTCACTTCAAATTTCATTAGATTATCTTATGATTTATGTTCACTTCAATTTTCACCAGATTTTCTGAAGACTTATATTCACTTCAAATTTCATCTGATTTTCCGAAGACTTATATTCACTTCAATTTTCTTTAGATTTTCTAAAGACTTATTTTCACTTTAAATTTCATCAGATTATCTTAAGATGTATGTTCACTTCAATTTTCATAAGATTTTTTGAAGACTTATATTCACTTCAAACTTCATCAGTTTTCTGAAGACTTATATTCACTTCAAATTTCATCAGATTATCTTAAGATTTATATTCTTCAATTTTCACAGTTTTAGAAGACTTATATTCACTTCAAATTTCATCAAATTTTACGAAGACTTATTCACTCAATTTCATGATTTTTACGAGACTTATATTCACTTCAAATTTCATCAGTTATCTTAAGATGTATATTCACTTCAATTTCATGATTTTTGAAGACTTATATTCACTTCAAATTTCATCAGATTTCTCAAGACTTATATTCACTAAATTTCATTAGATTATCTTAAGATTTATATTCACTTCAATTTTCACGGATTTTACGAAGACTTATTTTCACTTCAATTTCATCAAATTTTCGAAGAGTTATTCACTCAAATTTCATCAGTTTTACGAGACTTATATTCACTTCAAATTTCATGATTATCTTAAGATGTATGTTCACTTCATTTTCATATGATTTTTGGAGACTTATATTCACTTCAAATTTCATGATTTTACGAGACTTATATTCACTAAAATTTCCGGATAATCTTAAGATTATGTTCACTAAATTTTCACGGTTTTACGAAGACTTATATTCACTTCAAATTTCATCGAGATTTTTGAAGACTTATATTCACTTCATTTCATCAGTTTTGAAGACTTATATTCACTTCACTTTACAGTTTTTGAAGACTTATATTCACTTCAAATTTCATTTAATTTTCTAAAGACTTATTTTCTTCAAGTTTCACAGTTTTTACGAAGGTTATATTCACTTCAAATTTCATCAAATTTTTAAGATTATATTTCCTTCAAATTTCATCGGATTTTACGAGATATTCATTCAAATTTCACATTATCTTAAGATGTATTCACTTCAATTTTCATAAGATTTTTGAAGACTTATATTCACTTCAAATTTCATGATTTTCGAATTTATATACATGAAATTTCATTGATTATCTTAAGATTTATATTCATTTCAATTTTCACGGATTTTACGAAGACATATATTCACTTCAAATTTCATCATATTTTACGAAGACTTATATTCACTTCAATTTCATTAGATTTTATGAAGACTTATATTCACTTCAAATTTCATCAAATTATCTTAGATTTATTTTCACTTCAATTTCAACCGGTTTGAAGACTTATATTCACTCAAATTTCATCTAATTTTAGAAGACTTATATTCACTTCAAATTTAACGATTTTTTGAAGACTTATATTCACTTCAATTTCTAATATTTTACGAAGACTTATATTCACTTCAAATTTCATCCGATTATCTTAAGATTTATATTCACTTAAATTTTCACGAGTTTTCTAAAACTTATATTCACTTCAAATTTCATGATTTTACGAGAGTTATATTCACTTCAAATTTCATGATTTTAGAACTTATATTCATAAATTTCCTCATTTTTCTTAAGATTTATGTTCACTTCAATTTTAACAGTTTTGAAGACTTATATTCACTTCAAATTTCATCTAATTTTACGAACACTTATATTCACTTCAGTTTCACTAGATTTTTGAAGACTTATATTCACTTCAAATTTCCTAGATTATTGAAGACTTATATTCACTTCAAATTTCATCATATTTTCTAAAGACTATTATTCACTTAAAATTTCCTCGGTTTTACGAAGACTTATATTCACTTCAAATTTCATCAATTTTCTTAAGATTTATGTTCACTTCAATTTTAACGGTTTTGAAGACTTATATTCTTCAAATTTCATCTAATTTTCGAAGACTTATATTCACTTCAAGTTTCACTAGATTTTTGAAGACTTATATTCACTTCAATTTCATGATTATGTGAAGACTTATATTAACTTCAAATTTCATCATATTTTCTAAGACTATTATTCACTTAAAATTTCCTCTGGTTTTACGAAGACATATATTCACTTCAAATTTATCAGTTATCTTAAGATTTATTTCACTTCAATTTTAACAAGATTTTCGAAACTTATATTCACTTCAAATTTCAAAATTTTCTGAAGACTTATATTCACTTCAAGTTTCACCAGATTTCCTAAAGACTTATATTCACTTCAAATTTTATTAGATTTTTTTCAGATTTATATTTCCTTCAAATTTCATCGGATTTTCTGAAGACTTATATTCACTTCAAATTTCATCAGATTATCTTATGATGTATGTTTACCTCGATTTTCATAAGATTTTTTGAAGACTTATATTCACTTCAAATTTCATCATTTTACGAGACTTATATTCACTTAAAATTTCATCAGTTATCTTAAGATTGATGTTCACTTCAATTTTCACGATTTTCGAAGACTTATATTCTTTTCAAATTTCATCAGTTTTTGAAGACTTATATTCACTTCAAATTTCAAGTTATCTTAAGATGTATATTCATTTCAATTTTCATAAGATTTATGAAGACTTATATTTACTTCAAATTTCATCATTTTTGAAGACTTATATTCACTTCAAATTTCATCATATTATCTTAAGATTTTGTTCACTTCATATTTCTTCGAACTTCTTATGATTTATATTCACTTCAATTTCTTGAGATCTGTGTTCATGAGATTCCATCAGTTTTCTTAAGATTAATGTTCACGTGAGTTTCATCAATTTTTCTAAAATTTTCTAGAGTCTTATATTCATTTCAAATTTCATCACATTTACAAAGACTTATATTCACTTCAAATATCATCGGATCATTTAGATTTTTGTTCAATTCGTATTTCTTGAACTTCTTAAGATTTATATTCACTTCAAATTTCTTGGATCTAGGTTCACTTGAGATTCCATCAGTTTTCTTAAGATTTTTGTTCACGTGAAGTTTCATCGGGTTTTCCTCAAATTTTCTAGAGACTTATATTCATTTCAAATTCCATCACATTTTCTAAACACTTATATTCACTTCAATATCATCAGTTCATAAGATTTTTTCACCGTATTTCTTGAATTTCTTAAGGTTTATATTCACTTCAAATTTCTTGGATCTATGTTCATGAGATTCATCAGTTTTCTTAAGATTTATGGGGCGTCAAGTTTCATTAGGTTTTCTTAAATTTTCTGAGACTTATATTCTTTTCAAATTTCCTCACATTTCTAAAGACTTATATTCACTTCAAATATCATCAGTTCTTAAGATTTTGTTCACTTATATTCTTCAAAATTCCTTAAGATTTATATTCACCGTATTTATTGAATTTCTTAAGGTTAATATTCACTTCAAATTTCTTGGATCTATGTTCACTGAGTTACATAACATTTTCTTAACATTTATGTTCACTTCATATTTCATCGGGTTTACCTCAAATTTATCAAATTTTCTAGAGACTTATATTTGTTTCAAATATCATCATATTTTCTTTAGATTTATGCATTCGTATTTCTCTGAAATTTCTTAAGATTATATTCACTTCAAATTTCAACATATTTATGTTCACTTGAGATTCCATTAGATTTTCTTAAGATTTATGTTCACGTGAAGTTTCATTAGGTTTTCCTCAAATTTTCTAGAGACTTATACTCATTTTAAATTTCATCACGTTTTCTAAAGATTTATATTCACTTCAAATATCATCAGATTTCTTAAGATTTTTGGTCACTTCGTATTACTTCACAATTTCTTAAGATTTATATTCACTTCAAATTTCTTCAGATCTATGTTCACTTTAGATTCCATCAGATTTTCTTAAGATTTATGTTCACGTGAAGTTTCATCACGTTTTCCTCAAGATTTCTAGAGACTTATATTCGTTTCAAATTTCATCACATTTTCTAAACACTTATATTCACTTCAAATATCATCAGATTTCATAAGATTTTTTTTCACTTCGTATTTCTTCATAATTTCTTAAGATTTATATTCAAATTTCTACATATCTATGTTCAGAGATTCCATCAGATTTTCTTAAGATTTCTGTTCATGTGAAGTTTCATGGGTTTTCTCAAATTTTCTAGAGACTTATATTCATTTAAAATTTCATCACCTTTTCTAAAACTCATATTCACTTCAAATATCATCATTTCTTATGTTTTACTTTCACTTCCTATGTCTTGAGACTCTCTTAAATTTATATTCATGAATATCTCAAAATCTATGCTCACTTCAAATTCCATCGTATTTTCTTAAGATTTATGTTCACGTGAAGTTTCATCGGTTTTCCTCAAATTTTCTAGATTCTTATATTCATTTCAAATTTAATCATGTTTTTAAAGACTTATATTCATTCAAATATCATCATATTTCTTATGGTTTATGTCATTCGTATTTCTTGAATATATTAAGATTTATATTCACTTCAAATTTCTTGATCTATGTTCACTTGAGATTCCATTAGATGTTCTTAAGATTTATGTTCACGTCAAGTTTCATCGAGTTTTCCTCAAATTTAAGAGACTTATATTCATTTCAAATTTCATCATATTTTCTAAAGACTTATAATCACTTCAATATCATCATTTCTTAAGATTTTGTTCATTTGTATTTCTTGAACTTCTTAAGATTTATTTTCACTTCAAATTTCTACATATCTATGTTCACTTGAGATTCCATCAGATTTTCTTAAGATTTATGTTCACGTGAAGTTTCATCAGGTTTTCCTCAAATTTTCTAGAGACTTATATTCATTTCAAATTTCATCACTTTCTAAAGACTTATATTCACTTCAAATATCATCATATTTCTTAAGATTTTTGTTTACTTCGTATTTCTTCAGAATATCTTAAGATATATATTCACTTCAATTTAAATGATTTATGTTCACTTGATTCCATCGTATTTTCTTAAAATTTATGAACATGAAGTTTCCTCAAGCTTTCCTCAAATTTTCTAAAGATTTATATTTATTTAATCTTTCATCACATTTCTAAATACTTATATTCACTTAAAATATCATAAAATTTCTCATGAATTTTGTTCACTTCGTATTTCTTCAGAATTTCTTAAGATTTATATTCACTTCAAATTTCTAAATATCAATGTTCACTTGAGATTCCATAAGATTTTCTTTAGATTTATGTTCACGTGAAGTTTCATCAGGTTTTCCTCAAGTTTTCTACAGACTAATAATCATTTCAAATTTCATCACATTTTCTAAAGACTTATATTCACTTCAAATATCATCAGATTTCTTAAGATTTCTGTTCACTTCGTATTTCTTAAGAATATCTTAAGATTTATATTCACTTCAAATTTCCACATATCTATATTCACTTGAGATTCCATCAGATTTTCTTAAGATTTCTGTTCAGGTGAAGTTTCATCAGGTTTTCCTCAAATTTTCTAGAGACTTATATTCATTTCAAATTTCATCACTTTCTACACTTCCAATTTCATAAGATTTCTTAGATTTTTTCACATCATATTTCTTCAGGATTTCTTAAGATTTATATTCATTTCAAATTTCTTCAAATCTATTTTCACTTTAGATTCGATCGTATTTTCTTAAGATTTATGTTCACGTGAAGTTTGACCAGGTTTTCCTCAAATTTTCTAGAGACATATTCATTTGAACTTTCATCACATTTTCTAAAGACTTATATTCACTTCAAATATCATCATATTTCTTAAGATTTTTGTTCCATTCGTATTTCTTCAGAACTTCTTAAGATTTATATCCAAATTTCTTGGATCTATGTTCATGAGATTCCTCATTTTCTTAAGATTTATTTTCACGTCAAGTTTCATCAGGTTTTCTTCAAATTTTCTAGAGACTTATATTCCTTTCAAATTTCATCACATTTTCTAAAGACTTATATTCTCTTCAAATATTATCAGATTTCTGAAGATTTTTGTTCACTTCGTATTTCTTCAGAATTTCTTAAGATTTATTTTCACTTCAAATTTCTACATATCTATGTTCACTTGAGATTCCATCAGATTTTCTTAAGATTTATGTTCACGTAAAGTTTCATCAGGTTTTCCTCAAATTTTCTAGAGACTTATATTCATTTCAAATTTCATCACTTTCTAAAGACTTATATTCACTTCAAATATCATAAGATTTCTTAAGATTTTTGTTCACTTAGTATTTTTCAGAATTTCTTAAGATATATATTCACTTCAATTTCTTCAAATATGTTGACTTGATTCCATCGTGTTTTCTTTAGATTTATGTTCACGTAAAGATTCCTTAGGCTTTCCTAAAATTTTCTAAAGACTTATATTCATTTAATCTTTCGGCACATTTTCTAAAGACTTATATTCACTTCAAATATCATTAGATTTCTTAAGATTTTGGTTCACCATATTTCTTGAATTTTTAAGATTTATATTCATTTCAAATTTCTACATATCTAAGTTCACTTGAGATTCCATCAAATTTTCTTAAGATTTATGTTGACATGAAGTTTCATCAGGCTTTCCTCAAGCTTTCTAGAGACTTATATTCATTTCAAACTTCATCACTTTCTAAAGACTTGTATTCACTTCAAATATCATCAGATTTCTTAATATTTTTGTTCACATCGTATTTCTACAGAATTTCTTAAGATTTATATTCATTTCAAATTTCTTCAGATCTATGTTCACATCAGACTCCATCGTAATTTCTTAAGATTTATGTTCACGTGATGTTTCATCAGATTTACCCCAAATTTTCTAGTGACGTATATTCATTTAAACTTGCAGCACATTTTCTAAAGACTTATATTCACTTCAAATATCATCATATTTCTTAATATTTTTCTTCCCTTCGTATTTCTTCAAAACTTCTTAAGATTTATATTCACTTCAAATTTCTTCAGATCTATGTTCACTTGAGATTCCCTCATATTTTCTTAAGATTTATGTTCTCGTCAAGTTTCATCAGGGTTTCCTCAAATTTTTCTAGAGACTTATATTCATTTCAAATTTCATCACATTTTCTAAAGACTTATATTCACTTCAAATATCATCATATTTCTTAAGGTTTATGTTCACTTTGTATTTCTTCAGAATATCTTAAGATTTATATTCACTTCAAATTTCTTCAGATCTATGTTCACTTCAGATTCCATCAGATTTTCTTAAGATTTATGTTCACGTCAAGTTTCATCGGGTTTTCTCAAATTTTCTAGAGACTTATATTCATTTCAATTTTCATCACATTTCTAAAGACTTATATTCACTTCATATGATTTTCTTAAGATTTGTTCTCACCATATTCTATAGAATTTCTTAAGATTTATATTCACTTCAAATTTCTACATATCTATGTTCACTTGAGATTCCATAAGATTTTCTTTAAGATTTATGTTCACGTGAAGTTTCATCAGGTTTTCCTAAAATTTTCTAGAGACTTATATTCATCTCAAATTTCATCACCTTTTCTAAAAACTTATATTCACTTCAAATATCATCGGATATCTTAAGTTTTTTTCACATCGTATTTCTTCAAAATTTCTTAAGATTTATATTCACTTCAAATTTCTTGGATCTATGTTCACCTATGATTCCATCGTATTTTCTAAAGATTTATGTTCACGTGAAGTTTCATCAAGCTTTCCTCAAATTTTCTAGAGACTTATATTCATTTCAAATTTC
Source organism: Vicia sativa (assembly GCA_021764765.1). NCBI lineage: Eukaryota > Viridiplantae > Streptophyta > Magnoliopsida > Fabales > Fabaceae > Vicia > Vicia sativa. Next base: position 166,206,028 of record CM038795.1, on the reverse strand, counting down.
ATCGCGTTTTCTAAGACTTATATTCACTTGATGGTGTATGGGCGAATTGAGGATTAACGTTGTGTCAGGGTGGAATGGAGCAGATGTAATTTAGTTTCTTGTCGGTACCACATGCATAGAGTCTTGCATTGCATACGGTTGTAACATGATAGGATGGTTTCCGATGTTATAATCTTGTTGTTGTTATCATTCTACATAATGTCTTGTATGACTTGTATTTGTTCTTGAATCGATTATGCTAATGAGGTGAAATGATATACTTAATGTTTATTGTTTTAGAAGCGTATAATGCATTTTAATTTCGATGAAACCTCATCCTTACTTTGATGATTTCGGTTTGAGTATTAATAGCTTAGGGTGGTGAGGATGGCTTTTGAGCTATCGTTTAGTCATTAGGTATCGATGTCATACTCACAGTAGTTGTAACTTTGAGGGAACATTTGGTTGCAAGTTATATTTTAAAACTACATTGTTTCTTTTGTTAATTTTGGGAATAATTATTGATTGAATTTCATTACAATTTTGATGGTATTTCATTGTGTAGAACATGTTATTGGTTTAATTATTTTAATGAAGTTCTTGATGGCAGCATGACAATTATGATATTTTCTATTTAATTGAATTGTAATGCCCTTGTTTTACATGTTATCTACGTTTAATTATTAATATTAGCGGGGTAGTTTAGAAGGGTGTTACAATAGTTGTATCGAGCACGGTTGGTCATTGTGACAAGTGTCTTAAGTCGTTATCCCTTTTGTGTCGACCGGTGCAAGGTAACACTCGATACTTGTGTTCTATGAGGTTGTTTTGTAATGTTCTGAACAATGGCGGAAGAGGTAGCGGAAGAGCGATCTTTGCGATTCTTTGAGGCTTTGGGAATGCTTGCTGGTGTGCTTGGAGGAAATCAGCTAGGACCTGGTATTGGTGCTGACACACAATTGGGGAATTTTCAAAGGAACAATCCTTCGGTGTTCAAAGGCACGCATGACTCTGAAGGTGCTCATTCATACCCAAGTACCCAGGTTTAATATGCAAAAATCGAGTAATTAAAAATTTTCATAATTCAATCTTGGCGTCACCATCAAAACAACTCACTTAAAACGGTTTGCTTTAAAGTGTAAATCTCAGATACATAGCATCGACGGAAAACATAAGGTGATTCATAAAAATCAAAACATCTTCTTTATTAAACTTCCTTAACCAATCATATTTTCATAAAGTATGATTCTTCTTTACAAAGGAAAGCAACAAAGACCAACAACAATAACAACATAAATATTCCCCACAGGTGCTACGTGTCGGGCGACACCGACCACGACTAGCTGCAGCTATAAACTCCATCTTCATAACACCGCGTTACCAATATATAGTAACGAAACAAGTAAAGGTGAGATACTCCAAAACATATAATTAAAGGCATGGTAATATATATATATATATATATATATATATATATATATATATATATATATATATATATATATATATATATATATATATATTTTGAATTATAAAGGGTATAGATTAATAAGTGTAATTCCAACACATAATCAAACCTCACTTACTTTACTCGTCATCCTAATGTGTATAATCTACACTATACCACCATAACCTCATCGGCATAAAACGTTGAAACAACACATAACCCTCCGTCACCACGAATTCGTCACGAGCTAATACATCACTAATTAACACGGTAGTCTTAAACAACAATATCAACCAACAACATTAAATAATGCTAGTAATATAAGCAACATAACAAATCATCACAAATTGGCTAAAGCCCATCTTCGCTTTTGGCATAAACCCCATCTTCGCTTTTGGCATAAAGCCCATTTTCGCTTTTGGCATAAAGCCCATCATCGATTTTGGCATAAAGCCCATCATCACAACATCATCAAAACATCACCACATCATATATCATCACAATTCAATATCATCCATCAATCAACAAATACCCAACGCCAAACAACTCAAACATAAACTTAACCGACTCCATGAGACACGACTATGTTATGCATGTGGTACCCATCGCTTTGTCGTAATTAGGACACTTGGCATAAAGCGATCTTCGCTCGGCATAAAAGCCATCATCGCGGCATAAAAGCCATCATCTCTTGGCATAAAAGCCCTCTTCGCTTATGAAATGTATGTGACTCGACAATAAAACAACACAACACAAAAACAACATCATCGCTCATCAAATTGGCATAAAGCCCACATTGCCATAATTTATCCAAAACAATATAAATATATCATCGCATCATAATTGCATTATGCAAACATCACTAATAAATTCATCAAAATCATGCATTCACAAATCGGAAGCATTTATTAACAACATCAACTTAATCATCATATCATCATGTACAAAACATATATCATCGCATTGCATATCAACAAGTATTCATTAATAAATACACCGTCATAAATCTTACTTTTATTCACACGTATCATCATTAATTAATTCACTAAATTCCAAAGCGGAAAAATAGTCAAAACGTCGATAATCGTCGCGAAATTAATTCCTAATAACAAGCATTAATCATAATCGTCGGCGTCGAAATCGGATTGCCCATCGAGCCTTAAATCCATTAAAACACAATCTATTCAATTTTACCGTAACTTGGCTTGTTTGGTCGTCTCGTAAAAACTCGTAATTTCCAAAACTAACCTCACCCTCGTTCTACGTCGAACTTAGCTAACGTCAATTTTCGTTGAATTCGAACAACTTGCTCAGTCGTCGAATTCACCGAAATCGGAAAATCGGAACATAATCGGGTTCTAAATTTAATCGGCTAACTTAGCCCTATTATATTTGATACCAAATGGAAGTATATGGGATTGAGAAAATTGACAGAAACAGAGACAATTATGCAGGAAAACCAATGTTATAGAATCAACAAAAAGCAGAAAATTGAAAAACAGACAAAGCAAAACGTTTCCTCTCCTTCCAGCCTTGGGGCGGACGTCCATGCTTGATTTGGAAAGGAGGTGTGAGGGCCTACATGGGGAATGGTTGCCCTCATAGAGGTGGGCGCCCCACGCAACTCCCTCCATCCTTTCTCCTTCATCTTGCCATCTGAGGGTGTGTTTTATTTTCCATTTTTAACAGACAATTTATTTTCTTTTTTTTCATGTTTATAGTTTCTTTCATTTCCAACCTTTTTCTTCAACTTAATCCTAGTAGCTTAACCATAAACACTAACAATTCATACTACTAACCCAACCTTTTCTAAGCTATAGGATCAATCCTTCAACTAGAACTCATGAATTCAACCTAACAATTTTCCCCAAATCCAACATACAACAATCAAACCCTAACCATATGAGATAGAAATCAAACCCCTTACCATATGGGCTTTGATTGATCTTGATGATTCTACAAACCCAACTTCAAGCTCTAGATCTCCTCTTGTTCTTCTCATGCCAAAACCCTCTCCTTTCCTCTATGTTTCTATTCTTGGCTTTGTGTTCACAATGGAAGGAAAAGGAAAAGAAAATGGTTTTTATAACTTATTTTCTTACTAGCTTCCAAGCTCTCATGTTTGGTTTTGGTATTTTGGAATGGAAGGAAAATAAGGAAATGGTTCTTATAATGGTATTTTCCCTACTAGTAAGCCAAGGATGAAAAACCCAATTCTAGCAAAATGCTTCCCACACCTTTCTAATTATATCATTAATTCAATCAATTAAAATAATTAGGAATTAAATATCGAATCCGAATAATATTTTACGGACCAAACAAAACGTTGCGGATAGATTAATAGATATATTAATTAACATGAATATTCTAAATGCATAAGTAAACATCGATAGGTTATTCGAAAATATTTAATATAATATAATATTAATTAAAATGGGCTTCAACTCTCCCCATAAATTTTTAGTCCTCGAAATTTCGACCAAAGCGAACAATTCGGGACAAGCCTCGCGTTCGTCCACTCAATCCTCGCGTCAATTAAACAACATATACAATACAACTATCACAGGGCATCTCCCTAACCACAGCGTCTGACAAGAACAACCATGCCGAGATGCAAAGCCCATACAATGCACTCGACACCAAACAAACAAGATCGATACTATCCTAACGTCTCAACCATAGAATTAGCCACACACTCGAACCAACACCTCGAAATGAGTCACCAAAGATAGGAACATAAAGTCCTACACACACACCGTCACCATCGCTAAAAGCGAAAACAACAAAATGGTTATACAAACCAAAAGCGAAACAATCAAAATAGGGTAAAACCACGCGTTACCTGAAACATGAAAAGATGCCTTCATACGCATAAGCACAAACTCAAGAATCACACTTGCAGTTATCGCCCTCATTCCAGAAAATCACAAGGTCACATCATCCTTGTAGATTACCAGCGTACCACCCTTGAAAACAACAAGTTACACAAACATAACCGAACAGCGATACAACACTCACTCTAGGGCTTATACAGACGACTTGCGACTATAACTTCACTAGTCCAAACCAACAATCTTGCATACTGCTAACAATTCAATGCTCGAACTCTAAATCATGGTGCTTCACTTCTATGCATAAGATGCCAACCGTAAAACAACTTGGTTAATTCCTCGACTTCACAATTACTCAAAATGGATATGTTCAAAGCGTACACCCATCAAGACACCTCGCAACATCAACTTCATCAACTCGAAGAATCACTCTTTCATTCTCGATTGATAAACGTCCATTTGATCCTCTAAAATACATGACATAGTTGACCTTTTCAAATAATGTCCAAATAGCTCCCTTGTGAAACTTGTATACCCTGACTTGAAGTCTCCTCTTATAACAATTCCCAAATCAGATATTCTTGAGTTATCCGCAATATCAACACACTAAGTTCAACAACAGACGAAGTCTCTTTATAGATCGTGCCCAACTTGAAATGTCTTCAACAATTCCAATCTCCTCATTGTTAACATCTGAACCTCTAAAATTCCAAATGATCACAATGACATCGACCTCTAACTCATAAGTCCGACAATTTTCCTTATGAAATTCAAACCGTTCAAGTTAGTAATACACTTTTCCAACTCTATGTGAAATACATCTTAAGTCCAAAATGGAATATCATACTGCACAAGGTTCTTGATACTAAACAAAACCAAAATCAAAGCATTTACTAAACTTTCCCATGGCTCAAACAAATTAAACACCATCGCGAAGTCCAATAGCGACTCAACCATCTCAAGTCAAAGTACTCACGATCAAAACCAACTTATAAAAGGATCTTCCATCAAACTCACAAAGTTAACCATCAAAACAAAAGAACTTCTAAGCTCTGAAATAACCCCTTAAAGTCTTCTACAAGATACAAAATAAATCTTCGCGGAACCGTCCAAAATATCACCGTCTAGGTCACTTACTTAAAGCACTCCGTCCAACGGTTCAAAATTCTCTCTTTAGAGTACTGCCTTGCGAGATAACTTCACTATTGATAGCATAAGCTCGGATGCTTGCCACAATTCCTTAACTTGATGTGAACCAAATAATGTCCATGAACACGAAATAACTCTTACAGCTACTCATGAGAGTACTATCTGAACATTCCAAAATCACACCTGACGCATTAGTCACACTAATGACATCAACAAATACTACTTGGGACCATACACTATCTTGAAAAGTATTGTCTAAACATCTTGATTCCACTAACAGTAGACAGCCAGACTTCGCATCGATCTCACTAAATGCAAAAATTCCAAATGACTGATTCATCCAAATATCAATCCTTGGAAATAGATACTTGTCCTCAACATCCACTCTGTTACTCGCATACAAACGACTCACCAACCTGGGTAACTCGAAACAACACAACGGTAGCACTCCACGGTGACCCGCTCGAATAAACAACTCTGCTCAAACTAATCCTCAAGTTGATTATTCAACTCTAATCTAGAAGCAAACGTCCCTTAAGGATACTTGAATCAAAACTAGTTCGAAACTAAATCCATCAAAACTTCACCCGCTCTCTGCGGTAATTCACTTACATCTTCTCAACATGCTCGAATAATCACTATAAAGTTCGCTTGCCAAATCTTGTTTCTCACACAAAATCCAAATTAGCCTGACTCAGTAACCATGTACCACCTCGTGCCAACACATCGACTTCATACACTATTAAGTTGGCAAGACAAGTCTATCGACCAACACAATTCCGACTACTATCAACAAGAGATTAAGGATGATCGGTCCCTCAATTTGTCAATAGGCGATCGACAATCATGATGGTGACAAAACCATCTCTACCAACTGACAACGTCTTCAAACTTACACTTCAAGTTACGAGGCGTAACCGCTGAGGCTCAACTCGACCACAGCGCCACCAAGTAAAACTTCTCCCCACTTGTTTCAAACTCATCTCTGCGGACAAACAATTTGAAACAAGCGAGTGCGGCGGTGTTTCACACATGTCACACAGGGATTAAACACACTAATAACTTGGTCGACAGACCGACCTGCTCTGAAACCACTAATGTAACACCCCAATTCTACCCAAGGTTTAATATGCAAAAATCAGAGTAATTTAAAATTTTCATAATTCAATACTGAGGCGTCACACCATCAAAACAACTCACTTAAAACGGTTTGCTTTAAAGTGTAAATCTCAGATACATAGCATCGACGGAAAACATAAGGTGATTCATAAAAATCAAAACATCTTCTTTATTAAACTTCCTTAATCAATCATATTTTCATAAAGTATGATTCTTCTTTACAAAAGGACAGCAACAAAAGACCAACAACAATAACAACATAAATATTCCCCGAGGTGCTACGTATCGAGGCGACAAACCCGACTACTATAAACTCCATCTTCATAACACTGCGTTACCAATATATAGGTAGTGAAACAAGTAAAGGGTGAGATACTCCAAAACATATAATTAAAGGCATGGTAAAATATATATATATATATATATATATATATATATATATATATATATAGTTTTATTATAAAGGGTATAGATTAATAAGTGTAATTCCAACACGTAATCAAACCTCACTTACTTTACTCGTCATCCTAATGTTTATAATCTACACTATATCACCATAACCTCATGGCATAAAGCGTCGCAACAACACATAACCCTCCGTCACCACGAAATCGTCACGAGCTAATACATCACTAATTAACACGGTAGTCTTAAACAACAACATCAACCAACAACATTAAATAATGCTAGTAATATAAGCAACATAACAAATCATCACAAATTGGCTAAAGCCCATCTTCGCTTTTGGCATAAAGCCCATCTTCGCTTTTAGCATAAAGCCCATTTTAAGCTTTTGGCATAAAGCCCATCATCGCTTTTGGCATAAGTCCATCATCACAACATCATCATAAACATCATCACATCATATATCATCGCAATTCAATATCATCCATCAATCAACAAAACCCAACTCCAACAACTCAAACATAAACTTAACAGACTCCATGAGACACGACTATGTTATGCATGTGGTACCCATCGCTTTATGCGTAATTAGGGACACTTGGCATAAAGTCGATCTTAAGCTCGACATAAAAGCCATAATCGCTTGGCATAAAAGCCATCATCGCTTGGCATAAGAGCCCTCTTCGCTTATGAAATGTATGTGACTTGACAAGAAAACAACATCATCGCTCATCAAATTGGCATAAAGCCCACATCGCCATAATTTATCCAAAACAATATAAATATATCGCATCATAATTGCATTATGCAAACATCACTAATAAATTCATCAAAATCATGCATTCACAAATCGGAGCATTTATTAACAACATCAACTTAATCATCACATCATCATGTACAAAACATATATCATCGCATTGCATATCAACAAGTATTCATTAATACATACAATTTGCAAATCTTACGTTTATTCACACGTATCATCATTAATTAATTCACTAAATTCCAGCGGAAAAATTAGTCAAAAGCGATAATCGTCGCATAAGTAATTCCTAATAACCGCATTAATCATAATCGTCGGCGTCAATCGGATTGCCCATACAGCCTTAAATCCATTAAAACACAATCCTATTCAATTTTGTAAATTGGCTTGTTTGGTCGTTTCGTAAAACTCGTAATTTCAAAACTAACCTCACCACTCGTTCTACGTCAAACTTAGCTAACGTCAATTTTCATTGAATTGAACAACTTGCTCGATCGTAATTCTAGAAATCGGAAAATTGGAACATAATCGGGTTCTAAATTTAATCGGCTAACTTAAGCCCTATTATATTTCGATACCAAATGGAAGTATATGGGATTGAGAAAATTGGACGAGAGACAATTATGCGGAAAACCGAGGTTACGAAACAACAAAAGCGAAAATTGAAAAGCAGACAAAAGCGTTTCCTCTCCGGCCTTGGGGGACGTCCCATGCTTGATTTGGAAAGGGAGGCGTGCGCCCTACATAGGGGGACGGCCGCCTCATAGTGAGGTGGGCTCCTCTCCCCCACGCAACTCCCTCGATCCTTTCTCCTTCAATCTTGCCAAATACGGACAGTGTGTTTTATTTTCCATTTTTAACAGACAATGTATTTTCTTTTTTTTTCATGTTTATAGTTTCTTTCATTTCCAACCTTTTTCTTCAACTTAATCCTATTATCTTAACCATAAACACTAACAATTCATACTACTAACCCAACCTTTTCTAAGCTATAGGATCAATCCTTCAACTAGAACTCATGAATTCAACCTAACAATTTTTCCCCAAATCCAACATACAACAATCAAACCCTAACCATATGAGATAGAGAAATCAAACCCCTTACCATATGGAAGCTTTGATTGATCTTGATGATTCTACAAACCCAACTTCAAGCTCTAGCTCTCCTCTTGTTCTTCTCATGCCAAAACCCTCTCCTTTCCTCTATGTTTCTATTCTTGGCTTTGTGTTCACAATGGAAGGAAAAGGAAAAGAAAATGGTTTTTATAACTTATTTTCTTACTAGCTTCCAAGCTCTCATGTTTGGTTTTGGTATTTTGGAATGGAAGGAAAATGAGGGGAAATGGTTCTTATAATGGTATTTTCCCCTACTAGTAAGCCAAGGGTGAAAAACCCAATTCTAGCAAAATGCTTCCCACACCCCTTTCTAATTATATCATTAATTCAATCAATTAAAATAATTCTGGGGAATTAAATATCGGATCCGATAAATTAATAGATATATTAATTAACATAAATATTCTCGTCGCAAAGTAAACATCGATCGGTTATTCGAAAATATTTAATATAATATAATATTAATTAAAAGCAGATGTTACACTCATAGGTGGTTGAAAGAGATTGAGAAGATACGAGTGATTGATTATCTTGAAGAATTTGAAGGTGAGTATGGTACCCATATCTTGTGCGAGAGAGGCATGACTAGTGGGTTGCTACCGGGATCGAGGTGGAGCAAGGTGGTGTTGCCTTGACTTGGGGTATATTCGGAGATCTTTTACGAGGTATTTTCACGAAGACATTCGGGAAAGAAAGGTCGAGTTCCTAGAGCTCAAGCAAGGCAACAAGTGTGAGTTAGTATGCTTCCAAATTCACAAAATTGGCTAAGTACTATGCTCACTACAACAATGATGCGGATGGAGAATTCTCTAAATGTATCAAGTTTGAGAATGGTCTCGTGAGGAGATTAAGCGGTATCGGTATCGGTATTCATAGGTTTTACGATTTGGTGGAATGCGGTAGGATTACGGAAGAGGATCTTGCTAGTACTCGAGCAATTCTCGGGTATGTTGATCGGAAAGGAAAGCAACGGATGGATCGTGGAAAACCTTATGACATGAATAATCGAGATCGGTGGTTGGAAGAAGCCTAGTGGGGAGATTCTAATGCTCTATTAAGTGCTATAAGTGTGGTGAAATGGGACATCGAGCTCATGAATACAAGGGTGTTCGCTTTGTATGGATCGAGAGACTAAGCCCGGATGATCGGTTGATTAAAGGTACATGTTTTATTAATGGCATACCTATGATTGCGATTATTGATCTTGGGCGACTCATTATTTTATTGCTTTGAATTGTGGTAAAAGATTGAAATTGGATATATTTAATATGGATGGAAGTATGGTTATTGACACTCTGCGTCGGGTTCGGTGACTACTTCATTTGTTTGTAGGAATAGTCATATTTTGATTTTGGTAGAGGTTTCGGTATGGATTTAGTGTGCCTACCGTTAGAACAACTTTATATCATCCTTGGAATGGTGGTTAGAATTCAACCAAGTTCATATCAATATTTTGAAGACGGTTAGTTTTCACGAAGTTGTCGATTGTCGAAGATGTGTTATACCCGAATTTTCTCTCCCACTTCTCAAGACATTTCACATGTCCATACTCGAGGATTTCACAAGGTTGACGGATAAACCCTCTCTAAACAATCAATCCAAACTAGGGTTTTCCATTCTCAAGTCAAGATTGACATACAAAATTTCAAGTGATCATCATACCTCATCATATGCTTCAAAGAATCACCATGTCAAGTTTCAAGCCTTATAAGTTAAGTTTGCTCGAGACAATTGCTCGGATGGTTGAAAATCAGTTGTATTTGACAAAAGTCAATTATGGTCAACATACAGTCAAACTTCATAATTTTGGGTCAACATCAATATTTTGAAGTAATATTCATCATTTGATCAAGGGTTGACTATGATTCATCAAGAAAATATCAAGAATTGATCAAAGTCAAAGTTTCTAAATTAGGCTTTCTCGAACAAAGTCAACGAACTTTGACCAAGCATAACTTTCACATACTTTATAAGAAATTTTCCACCACAGCTCATTTTGAAGAAAATTCAATTCTCTACAACTTCATGTCTCTCAAGCTTGGGAAAATGCTTCATTTGGAAGTTATGGATCAAAACATTCTGAGTCCTTTAAAAGTCAACAAAAGTCAACTTTTTGCAAAGAAGTGTTCATGAGCATGGAAACTTCAATGAAAATGAAACCAAAAGGGCTGTTTAGAGGACATCTTATGCTTTCCAAAAAGTCCAAGAACACCCAAAAATGTTAAAAATTGAGCAAGATACACCATGTGCAAGTTAAGCATTTTTGAGGAGGTGCACAAAGAAATACTTGAGAAAATAAAAATTTTCCAAATGGGCCTAACTTTTCTTGGTTCAAACATGTTCCTTAGCTGAATTGGAACCTCCAAGCCCAAGGCCACGAATTTATCTTTTATTTTTTATTTAATTTGGATTTTTAATCATTTAAAACCAATTTAATTAAAATAAAAGATAGAAAATCAAAAATTAATTACAAGATGGATTTTCTCTCATCCTTGAGGTCAAAGCAAGCCATTTAATCTGATTATTTCGAAATAATCATGATTGGTAATTTGATTTGGTTGAAATTGGCTCAAAAAGGAAATATTTGGTTTGATTCCAAATCAAATAATTTTTCTTTGATTGGCATGATATTTTCTTACAATACTTGACCTAATTCATTACAATATAAATACATGATGATTCCACATGCACAGGGGACGAAATTCGAACCAAAGAGAACCCTAGCAGGCTTCAAAAAACCGTGTTTCCAACCAACTAGCAGCCATAGTTATGGATCGATTCAAGCCAAACAAAGGTTGCCAATCAATTCCTTGGTGTTTTGAAAGCTAACGGACCATTCCCACGACTAGACATCCAAAAGCGTGAATTCACCATCACGGTTTGCACCTCTTATTTCAAAATCGATTTTAATCATACATGCATATTTAATCTATTTTGATTGTTTGTTTGTGTTTAGAATGATGTTTGCAAGCTATCGGATGGTTTGATTTGAGTTTTAATGCAGAAGAGTTACACCATTGTTAGGGTTCTTAAGCTCGAATTAGGATTCCCAAAATAAGAAAAATTGGACCAATCTAAGGACATATTCATGTTCGAGAGGGTAATTTACAATCTACCCATGGCTTTACATTTAATTTATATTGCATATTGATTGAGTTATGAATTTGCGGGGCCTATAGCTCTGAGCGGCAGTGGCTATAGGTTTGAATATTTAAATGGAAAAGATGACCTCCTGCATGCGCTTTCGGTCCAATGGTCCCCAAATCCATTCCTTTGTATTCTTTTTGTTTCATGTTGTTAACAAATAGTTCACTCAACTCGGATGGCAAGGCAACGCGTGTTTGTTCAAGGGACATGGGTTGAAACCTATCTTTTACTTAACATTTTGATATTTGACTTTCGGAAGACACAACGACGAGCTCCGACTTTTGAACCCCTGAGAGGCAATCGCCTAGAAGCTCAACGGACCCATTACCACCGCGCCCGAAGCTCTAGCTTACGCATCTTCAATGACCCGAGTGCTTACAGGCGCCTCGAGCGAGAAAAGCCCCAGTCAATTTCTAGGCACCTCCAGTAAAACCCGAAGTTCCAACCTGGGTACCTCTAACCAAAATCTCCGAAACTCCGACAGGGATGGCTCCTCGAAGCACTTACGCATTATTTTATCTTTTTCATATTTTATTTTTTGAATTTAATAATTAATCAATTTAATTAGTAATTAGGTTAAATAATTAGGATTAATTAGTTAATTTTCACTAATCTTTTCTCATATTATTTAATTAATTAATTTAGGAATAGTGTTAACTAATATTTTCCCTAAAATTAATTAAAATCAATTAGACCTAGGATTATTTCTCATTTCAAAACAATCCAAAATATTAGGATTAGTTTTCTATTGATCATTTATTTTCTTGCATTTTTCCAATATTATATAGCGCTCATGGGATGTAATAGTTTTAATTAGGTTTTACTTTCACTCCTATATTATATAAGCGCCCAAAGCCATGTAATAGCGTAGGATTTACTTTCCGCACTTTACTTTCCATGATTTACTTTTCACACTCATATAAGCGCTAGTAACGGTGTGTAGATAAAAACAAAGGAGATCACTTTTAAATCTCAAGATAAAATATCGAATTTGACACACTCTCTTCACGTGCACCCTAGGGTATTTTCTCTCGTTGCCTTTCGAATACATGGTCAAGTCCCTCGAGCGTAGAGGTATCCTAGCACAAGTTGCCTACAAACATATCATCATAGTCCCCTTGAATCAAGATCATAGTCCCTCGGTGTTGCCTACGAATATATGATCTAGTCCCTCGATTGTTGCCTACAAAAGTGATGATCGTCCCGAATGTGCTGGGATACTCCTACAAGTTTCCTTCATGACCATTCGATGTCCCTTCGAATGCCCTCTACATCCAACGAATAGGGTTACCTACCAACTAATGGTATGGATAGCGTTATTCTAAAGGAAAATAACACGGAAATGACCGTTACGAGTAGGTAATAAGACTTTTAGTTGCTTGCTCCATCAAAACATCTTTTCACACCTCTATTACAAAATTACTTTTCAAAAATGAAACATTTCGAACACTTCATTATACATTCAGTGATGAATCATTACGAAGACAAAGCGAAATTCCTTTTCAAAATATTTTTCAAACACACGAAAAGCAAATTTTAAAGTGAGCTAAAGCAACTAAGAGCCGTAGATAACTACGGATGGAAGCGTGCTAATACCTTCCCTTTTCATAACCTTCTCCCTTACTCGAGAATCTAGAAGGTCTTTTCACATTCTTTTCTCCTTCCCTTAATTGGATAAAAGAAAAGTCGGTGGCGACTCTTGCTATCCGCAACATTTTCCATCAAAGAAAACAAACCAAAGTCATTTCTCCCCGTATTACAATGTGACTATGTCGGTTAAGCGAGATGAATTTAGTATTAATGATGGTGTTGTGGTTTTATATTTGTATTCTTGACGAGCGAAAGAAAAAGCTAAGATTAATGAATTACATGGTGAATGAATTTCCAAAAGTATTTCAGAAAGATGTTAGTGAATTGCCACAGAGGAAGTGGAATTTTCTATAGATTTGATTCACGGAACTAGTCCGGTGTCGATGGCGCCTTATCGCATGTCGGCATCGAATGGAATTGAAGAAGCGATTAGAAGAGTTACTTGAGAAGAAGTTCATTCATCCGAGTGTTTCACCGTGGGGTGCTCTATGTTGTTGGTTAAGAAGAAAGATGGTTCGATGAGATTGTGTGTTGATTACGAGCAATTGAACAAAGTTACAATCAAGAATCGGTATCTATTCGAGGATTAATGATTTGATGGATCAACTGGTTGGGGATTGTGTATTGATAAATTGATTTGAGTGCGGATATCATCGATTCGTGTGAAGATGGAAGGTATTGAGCGTATTTAAACGAGTATGGACATTATGAGTGTTACATTATGCCGTTTGGAGTTACAAATGCACTGGTATTTTTATGGAGTATATGAGCAGGATATTTCATCTATATCTTGATACGTTTGTGGTAGTCTTTATTGATGACATTTTGATATATTCGAGGTAGCGAAGATCATGCGAACATCTTAGGATTGTGTTGGAATTATTGAAAGAAAAGAAGCTTTATCGAAGTTGTCCAAGTGTGTATTCATTTGAGTGAAGTAAGCTTTCTTGGCCATGTGATTTCCAAGAATGGCATTGTTGTTGATCCTCTGAAGGTAGAAGCGGTATCTTAGTGGGAGCGCGAAGAATGTACGAAATCCGTAGTTTTCTTGGTCTTGCGGTTACTACGAGAGTTCATTGAAGGATTTTCGAAGTTAGCTTTGTCGTTGACTAAGTTGACAAGAAAGGGTCAAATTTTGTTTGGTATTTTGAATGTGAGAAGGTTTCCAAGAGTTGAAGAAGAGGTTGACTAGTGCTCGATTTTGATTTTGCCAAATCCGTGAGTCCTTTGTTGTGTATGTGATGCTTCATTGATGGGTTTAGGTGGTGTTTGATGCAAGATAAGCGGTGGTAGCTTATGCTTCAAGCAGTTGAAGATTCATGAAAGAATTATCCGACTCATGATTTAAATTTGGATTGTGGTATTTGTTTTGAAATTGTGGAGCATTATTTGTATGGATCTCGATTCGGTATTCGTGATCATAAGAGTCGAAGTATCTCTTGATCGAAGAGCTAAACATGAGGCAAAGAAGGTGGTGAGAATTCCTAAAGATTATGACTTGGTTTAAATTACCATCACGGTAAGGCAAGCGTGGTTAGATGCATTGAGTAGGAAGTCCTTGCATATGTCTATGTTGATGGTGCGTGAATTTGAGTTAGTTGAGCAATTGATTTGAGTTTGGTATGTGAGACTACTTACGATAGTGTTAAGTTGGGTATGTTGAAGTTGACTAGTGGTATTACGGAGGAGATTGAACTAGGCGAAATATGGCGTCGGTTTAGTTGATAAATTGACATTGATCAACCAAGGTCGGAGGTGAATTTGAATTGGCGAGAATGGCGTTATGAGGTTTGGTGATAGGGTTTGTGTTCGGATATTGTAGAGATTAGGAAGAGTATTTTGAAGAAGGACATTATAGTGGATTGAGTATTCATCCACGGTGCTACTAAGATGTATCATGACTTGAAGAAGTTGTTTTGGTGGCCTAGAATGAAGAAGAAATTTAAGGTTAAATCATGCTTATGCGATTTGTCGATGATCGAAGATTGAACATTTGAAACCGTCGGGATTGATGGAACCGTTGTTTGTTCAGTTGGAAATGGGATGGCATTTCTATGGATTTTGTGTCGATCTGAGGGGCGAAAATTGTGATTCTATCGGGTTATTGTCGATCGATTGATGATCTGCTCATTTGATTCCGATAAGAATGGATTATCGATAGAGGTTGGCTCGGTTGTATGTCGAGAAGATCGTGAGTTTGCATGGTATTCCTTCTAGTATTGTGTCGGATAGAGATCGAGGTTTATGTCAAAGTTAGGTGGATTTCAAGAAGCTTTGGGTACTAAGTTGCGGTTAAGTTACGCTTATCATCGGAAAGATGGTCGAGACGGAGAGCGATTTAGTCGTTAGAGGATTTGTTCGAGCTTGTGTGTTGGAAAATGGTGGAGCTTGGGATATTACTTACCTTTGATTGAGTTTACCTACAAAATAGTTTTCATTCGAGTATTGGTATGGCTCCGTTTGAGGAATTGTATGGTAGGAGGTGTAGGACACCGTTGTGTTGAAATGAATTGGGAGAAAGTGTTATGATTGGATGGAGATTGTCCAACAGACTTCAGAAAAGATTAAGATGATTTAGGAGAAGATGAGAGCTTCTCAGTCGTCGAAGAGTTATCACGATAAGAGGAGGAAGGATCTCGAGTTTAGTGAAGGAGATCATGTGTTTATGCGAGTTACAGCGATGGTGGTATTGGTAGAGCTTTGAAGTCAAAAGTTAACTCCGCTTTATTGGTGCATTTGATTACGAAGAAGGTTGGAAAAGTTGCTTATCGATTGCTTTACCGTAAACGCAATTGCATGATGTCTTCCATGTATCTCGGTTGAGGAAGTACATTGTTGATCTGTCTCATGAGATTCGGTAAATGATATCTGTCGAGATAATCATTGTTGAAGCGTTGCTGCGAGGAGGATCGGAAGTTGAAATAGTTGCAAGGTAAAGATATAGCTCGGTGAAAGTAGCTTGGGAGGACCAGCGGTGGAAATGTTACTTGGGAGCTGGAGAGTCGGATGAAGACTCTATCCGAACTTTTAGTCTAAGGTATGTTTTCGAGGCGAAAACTCTTTTAGTGGGGAGTTGTGACACCCTATTAATTAAATTATTTAATAATTAGAATTTTTAATTATTAATTTAATTAGAGTTTAATTATTGGTATTTTGGATTATTGGAATTAATTAATTAAAATAAAAGTGGAAGTGTTGGTGGTGTGAAGTGTAAAGTGGGGTGTGATGAGTAAAGGCTCTCATACTAATTGTTTTATTTTATTATTTTAGAGTAATAAGAATAAAAGGTAAAAGGAAAAGAGAGAATTGAGAAGTTTTCATTCTCGTGCCATTGAGAAGAGAAAAGGAAGAAGGAAAAGCCAAAGGTGTCGAATCAAACAAATTCTCACGAGTGAGGGTGATTTCTGCAATTATGATGTTTTATGGGTTTTGAAATCGATAGAATTGTTGAATATGTTAGGAACACGAAATTAGAATTTTCTAGGTTTGTAGGATTATCCTTAAAGTTGTTGAATTGTATGAATTTGAACCATTAAGTATGTTATGGGGTTATTAGGAATGAGCAATTATGCTATATGACATTGTGTTGGTGTGTATTGGATGAATTTGGTGTTATTGTTGTTACAATTAAGTAATTGGAATGAAGAGAAAGTGTTGGGAAAACAACATCTTTGTTAATGGTAGGTTTTGGCCACTATAAGTCACGGAACCGGTTCCCATGTGGGAGGAACGGGTTCTGGTACAAACAGGAGGAGTATTTGAGTCGGTGGGCCGGTTACTCTGAGGGACCGGTTCCAGTTGAAATTTTACACGAAATGAATATTTTTCGTGGGAACCGGTTCCGGTTTGGAGGAAAGGTTCCCCGTAGTAAACCAGGCGTGTTTTCGAATAGTGGGGCCGGGTTCTCCCCAGGAACAGGTTACCCTGTAGCTTTCAAAAATATTTCAAACTTTAAAACTCGTATTTTCTAAGTAACTCGATTCGAGTGCCGTTTTGGGCAGTGTTCTTTAATTTAAAATGTTATTTTATAAAATGGAGAAAATACTATTTAATGGATTTTATTTTAAAAAGAGTCGATTTCCCGAATTGTAAACTATAATAGTTCTAGAAATGGTGGAGGGATGGTTAGGATTGTTCGACAAGTTGAATGAGGATTAATGCTTATGTCTTGTTTTCTGTTGTTTATTCATGATTGTGTTGTTATCATCGATGGTTGTTGGTGTTGGTTATGCATGGAATATTGTTGTTGATATCATGTTTCATTGTTGAATGTTGCATGCTTTTGATGTGCATGCATATGCATTCTGGTGGAGTTAATTCCCATTGTGTCGAATTGGACTCATATAGCCAATACCGTACCAGTTTTTAGTGATGGTGAGGCTGGATTCGTGTCCCAATGGTGTATGGGCGAATCGAGGACTAACACTTGTGTCGAGGTGGAATGGAATAGTGTGTGAATTTAGTTCCTTTGTCGGTACCACATGCATCTGATCTTGCATTGCATATGGATTATAACATGATAGGATGGTTTCGTGTTATAATCTTGTTGTTATTATTATTGCATAATGTAATGTATGACTTGTATTTATTCTTGAATCGATTATGCTAATGAGGGTGAAATGATATCTTGAACTATTTTATTGTTTTAAAGCGTATAATGCATTTTAATTTTCGATGAAACCTCACTCACTTTGATGATTTGATTGAAGTCTTAGCCGCTTAGGAGTTGGTGAGGATGGCTTTCGAGCTATTAGTTTAGTTATCCGTGTGTTAGTGTCATGCTCTTGTAGTTGTAACACTGGGGAACGTTTGGTTGCGAGTTATATTTTAAAACTCTGCTGTTTCTTTTGGTTAATTTTGGGAATAATTATTGATTGAATTTTATTCCGATTTTGATGGTATTTCCGCGGTGTAGAACATGTTATTGGTTTAATTATTTTAATGAAGTTCTTTAGTGATGCATGACAACTGTTATGATATTTTCTATTTAATTGAATTGTAATGCCTTTGTTTTACATGTTATCTCTGATTTAATTATTAATATTCGCGGGGTAGTTTAGAAGGGTGTTACAAAGAAGCTTCGTCAACTCCAATACTCTTTTCTGGCTTGGATAGCACTGAGCTTCGAATGTATCACTTTCTTCCTAAGTTGGATCGGGATCTCTTGACTCTTCATTATCCTTGGCATATCTGGATGAAGAACGGTATAAGACTCATCAACTTCATCAATTGGTTCCACAATTACTGGTAGGATAGCAATATAGGGCATCATGAGATTCTGAGCACGAGCTCGTACCCATTTGAGTAAGAATCCAAAGGAATGGAATTTTATGCCACAAAGTCTTGGTATCGATTTTCTTCACCATGCCCCGTGTACAAATCTTGATGGTAACCTTGGAGATCTTTGTCATATTTAAAATATAATGCATTGGATAAGCATATCATGAGGACCATTTCTTGAGCATAACCAAGCGGTAGTGCTAGAGAGGGTTGTAAGTGATACCTCCTCTTATGCCAAGAAGTGGCACATTAGAAATTCCCAATGCTTTCTGAAAGTGAAGTCTTCTTAAAAATAGAGACACCAACGAATATCCGAATGAGAGGTGACATCAATCTTTGAGACCACCTCATACCTTGTTCATTCTTCATTCTTGATCGGGAAGGTGCGAAATTAACCACGGATAATAACGATATGCAACACAGAGTACTTTGTCTCTTCATAGTTCGAGTGTGAAGAGAATGAGGAATATCTCCAGCAAGGTAGGCACATGATTATGATTGAGGAATATCTTAATGGCGTTCACGTATATGAATTGGTCGGATTAGGGAATAGCACCAAACCATAGATTAGTAAAGACAAAACATCTTTGAAAGCATGAATACTCATATACGTGAACAAATTTTAACCTAAGATACCATCACATATCATCTACATATGCATCATTGCATCATTAATAAATGGCAAAATAAGATAGCTTGCGTGTTTGCTTCTTGAGCCAAATTAGGGTTTTGAATCAAAATCATTCATCAGTGCAAGATGTTATAAATTAGGGTTTTAATCTCCATCCATCTCAATTGATCTATCTTCATCAATCGTCAACATTTTATCTTCAAAATCCAATCATTTACTCGAGATCAATCTTGGATCGACCAAATTAGGTTTTGATCGGGATGGTGCACCATTGACTTTTGACTCAACGAATGACCTAATTGCTTGGAGCATTATCTTAAGATCATAAATTAAATATCTTGACCTAATTTCTTGATCCAAAACATCTCCAATGTCATGGTTAATTAACAGTGAAAATTTGAATCATCAAACAAAATTCAATGTCGGATCGATCAAACTTTGACTTTTTGGTCAACTTTGAAATTCAACTTTTCAAATCATCAAAGCATTTCAAATTATTCAATTTTTCATCAATAATAAAAATGTGGAAAAAGTCAACAAGGGTGAAAGTGGAATGGGGATATTACATATCTAAGGAGGTAACTTAGGTAAAAGGGACATTGGGTAGGATTAAGTGAAGAGTGTAAACAAGGAGATTTAACTATGAATTAGGAATCACTGATAATGGACTTCTTTCCTAGCTTGGTATGCCCCAAATATAGGTTGGTTAGAACCGAAGCGGGTGAACAATTACGTGTGTTCTTTTGTTTCTGCCTTTATTATTTTATGCCTACCTTGTCTATTTTATAATGTCGGATCGAATATCAAGACATCCACAGTCTGTTGGCACGAATTTCAATTGGTATTGGAGCGACATCCTATTTGTTTTGGATGAGATCCATGGGGTATACTTTGGTTGTGTACAAGGTAGAAGATTGTTTGAACAAGAAGTGTTCATATTATATGGTCCCAAGTGGAGGATGAACCTATTGCGGAAGACTAGACCAACTGACCAAAACTATTGTACCTTCTTGAAGAGAGAAGATAATGAAGTTGGAACAAGAGTTAAATTCAAAGACTTCATGCGGGAGTGAAGAATTTGGATTGAATTGTTCAACCTATATTTATACGAAGAAAAGATTGTCAAAACCTTCATGCGGGTGAAGATATTGATAAAGTAACTTTTGTGCTTATGTGTTTCCATTTGGTCAGGATATTGGTTAGGTCTAGTATATTTCTTGGTGAAGAAGAAAGTGTATAGTAGGGTTGATTTATTTTCAATCCTTAGATGTAATGCTTGCAATTGAATTATGGAGTAAGCATTGTGTAAATTTTGTTGAATATTGCTATATTCGTTGCATAACTTGATACAACCATAAAGTGAAAGAAGGATTATAGGGTTATTTTTATTCAATAGAATATTTAGCGATTTTGCAACCTTATTAAAAGTGTCAAAGATACTTGAGATTTCCTCAAGTCCACTCATAAATACATTTATTAATAGAGTTGATGAGTATCGATTGATCAATGATTCTCATATACATATGCAAGTTGTTCGAAGACCTTGAAGATTATCAAGGATGATGTGTTCCAAGGAGATGGCGATGTTCTATAGGATATTAGAACATTATTGCTACTAGTATGAAGCTACCAGTTGAAGAACATATGTTTTGGGTGCTAAACTATTATAGTGCGGTACATATGTTTGGGCGACTTCTAATCTAGAAGAGGAGACATCACTTTATATTAGTTGATCGGGACACGATCAACAAGTTTTATACTCCGGATGTTAGTTTAATTATGACCTAAGCTTATGGGGTATAGAAGCTAAGCTCGATACAAGTAAAAGGATTCATAAAGGTGTCTCTACCGTCCCTTGTGAAATCAAGATGAGCTTATATCGATATATCATACGATCAAAGGAACCAAATATGTGGATTTTATTCATGACCATAGAAGCAGTTTTGTTTGGAGTCGAATCACGAGATCAACCGCGGTGAATTATGGTCTGGTGTTTTACTACCTATATAGTATATTGGAAGGGTATTTTACGGAAGAATCAAGAGCAGTTGCTTTGAAGAATACGCAAACTATTTGTGTCATTCCATGAGTAAGTTTGTTCGAAACCTAGTTGAGGAATCTCCTCAGTGAGTGCGAACTATGGCATCCATCATCATAAAATCGGAAGGAGAGTCGAAGAAACACTTATTGAGATATGCTCATATTATCCCTTGGTTATGTTGATTGTTGGGTTGTAAAGGTGGTGTTTGTTGTGCTTCCGAGTTCCTCCCAAAGTGTTTTAGACAAAATTTGTTATAAATGTTACCCCAATCTAAGAATGGATGATGTCGTATCGGATGTTGAAACATCATCTCAAATTTGTGCTCTTATCTATAATGAATTTGAAAGTCAATCCATTGACTTGTACGAGATGTTTTGGTTATCATGTTTGGTGTATTGTTTAATATTGACAAGTGTATTTGGAGTTGTCGGTTTACCTAGTGTGAGTAAGTAATTCTGTCGACTAACTAATGAGTACTCGACGGGAGACTAAGTACTTATTAGGGCATTACTTGGGTTCATAATTCAAATACTACGTAGGGAGTTGGGTTATCTAATGTATTCATGTAATTTTGAAAGATGAATTTGATTGGGAATGTACATCACAGTGCAGAGATAGGTTTAATGAAGACATATAAAAACATATATCTTGTGGAGGCTAGATATAGTTGTCTATGTGTCAAGTCTACAATGAGGAATTCCATGTATCGTTTGGTTGTGAATGTTGAAGATGGACAAATGTTGAGAAAAATGCGGATATGATTAAATCTATTTAATGAAGGCGTATCTCGGTGTATGAAAATTATATATTCTTACACTCTGAGTAACGAGTGTAGCAATTTGTACCTGTATAGCAAAGCAAACTAGGATTCTTACTTTGGAACATGTGGAAAATTCCAAATAAAAATGCTTCTATTATTGTGAGGGAAAATAAATTATAACTCGGGGAGTAACGAACTCAACAATGATATCGAAAGTGATGATATTTAAAGATGACGAAACATGTGAGGATGAAAGAGAGCACTTAATAGTGTTGCCGTTGAGGGAGAA
>CM038795.1:166117640-166183381 GCA_021764765.1 Vicia sativa | reverse complement strand
GCGAGTGCTCGGCTACGAGTTCAAGAGGCGGAGGGTCGAGGCCAAACCTCCTCTGACAGGGCCAGCGGGACCAAGTATCGGTATCGCCAGTCACGACCACCTAGCAAAGGTGCGTCCATCGAGGCCTTGATCGGCGCGTAATCAAAGCGGAAGACTGGGACGGTATAAAAACACGAAGCATCACAGGTGCCGCGAAACCAAGGAAGTCGAGAATGACCGGCCACTGAGGGACTCGGCCCCTATCAAATAGCGTGCTTTCGGTAACTAGGCGGAGGACTTCCACGGCCGTATTCCTCACGACCCGTGGGAAGAATTTCCCTCGGCCATGGTCATCTCGCGGTGGTGGCCTTGCCTAATCATGCTCATGGCGGAAATTTGACGAACTAATCGAGAAGGCTCGGTCAACCAAGTTTCTCTCGAACAATTGGTGGCCCGATCAAGGCGATCACTTCTACTTGGAAGAACTCCCGGAGGCACCCAGCGCCCGTATTCCCCTCCTTATCAAAGCGAGGATGGCAAACTTTAAGTCCGGGATCCTGATCGACGAAGGCGGCTCGGTCGTGTCATGCACTACCTATTCAGATTTTCTGACAGATGAATCTGTCCCATCATGGGATCGACCTTCGATTCAGCGGCTCACGTCCCGAGCCTTGGGGATACGTCGAGCTCCCGTCTGCCAGTGAAGGCGTTGCCTCGCATCGAGTCAAAGTCCGTTTTACGATCGTGCCACTCCCTCAATGCTATTTTAGAACTACCTTGGCCGAACTCGCGCGATTCCTCGACCGTCCATTTGAGCTCAGTTCTACACAAGCGGGGGGACGTCGCTACCATCTGGCGATATTAAAACTGCGGAGGTGCCCAGCAGCGTGGGGGCCGAACCTGAGTCCATTGAAAGCGCCCGCCCTGACAAGAAGGGTCGGACAACGCCCGGAACCGAGCTCCCAAAGCGCGGAGACGAGCTGACATCAACTCGGTGGACCTCGACACGGTTGCAAAGATGAAGTCGATGGGCGGCGAGGGACTCGGATCCACTCCGCCCAATTCCAGATGCGTGTTCGAGCTCGTCCCACTCGGAGAGGACCCGACAAATGTGTCAAGATCGGTAGCCAAACTCCCGACCTCGCGAAGCCTCGAGACTTGCCTTCGGGACGCGAAGATCTCTTCGCGTGGAGTGCAGTAGAGATGTCCGGACTCGACCCTGAGGTCGCCTGTCACCAGCTTGCCATAGATCCAACCGCTAGGGCCATGAGTACAACGTAGGTGGCGGTCTCAGAAGCGGAGCTGCTGAAAAAAGCTAAAGGACCTCCTAGAGGAAAATTTTATTTCCGAGGCCAAGTATTCAACTTGGTTGTCAAATGTTTTACTCGTTAAAAAATCTAATGGAAAATGGCGTATGTGCGTTGACTACACTGATCTCAATCGGGCATGTCCCAAAGATGCATTTCCTTTGCCTAACATTGATATCTTTGATCGACAACTCGGCCGGTTATAAGTGCTCTCTTTTTGGATGCTTATTGAGTTACTGACGGATCCCGTGGATATGGCCGACAAGACTTGCAGCCTTCATGACGGTCGAGGAACTATTACTACAACGTAATGCCTTGGATGAAGAATGCGGAGCAACCTACCGGCGGATGATGAACAAGGTATTTGAGCGAAATCGGTGACATGCTCGAGGTATACATGGACGACATGATCGTGAAATCCCACACGGGGCGACCACGCTTCCGCGTGCGAAGAAAGTATTCGACCAAGCTCGAAAGCACGAATGCGCTTCAACCGGGAGAAGTGCGTTCGAGTCAAGGCGGTAAGTTCCTCGGTTTCTATCTAACGAGCGAGGAATCGAAGCCAACCACGACAAATGTCGGGTTCTCCAGCGCCGCACGGATCAAGAAGTCCATTCAAATCTTGAGCGGCATGCTTACCTCCTTATCACGTTTACGTGGCAAGGTCGGCCCAACATGCACTCCCATTTTAAATTATTGAGAAAGGGGACCTTGAATGGAGCGAGTGCGAGCAAGCCCTGCTGTAAGCGGGCACTTTGCAACCAGGATTGCTCTCACGGCCGCTAGTGGAAACCTTATATTTGTACTTAGCCGTCCAATGAAGCGTTGGCGCGATACTCATCGTGAAACCGAAGATGGGCAAAAACCCGTTTACTTCACGAGCAAAGCCCTTCAGGGCCGGGGCGAGATATCAAGTCGAAAGGTCGCGCTCGCCCTCGTCATCACGCGAGGAGATTGCGATACTATTTCCTCGCCGCGTAATCATAAATGCGCCGCGGGCAACCGTAAAAGCGACTCGCCCGCCCGGACATGGGTGGACGGATCTTTGAGATGGTCCCTCGAACTTTCAGAGTTCGACATCCGTCTGAGGCGAAAGCCACGGCGCGAACGGCGATTTCATCGCCGAAATGACAACGCGCAGCTGCGCCCACGGGGCGGAGGTGGACCACACATCAGCCAGAGCCTACAGCTCGGCGGGGGGAGGCGGTGTCGGCGTCCTCCTCAGCGAGGAAGGCATAGTCATCGAGCACTCTTTAACTTTGGCTTTTAGGCGTCAACAATCGGTATGAAGCTTTGCTCGCGGGGTGCGCTTGGCGGCGTGAGCGCGCGGGACATTCAAGTATTCAATGACTCTCAACTCGTTGCGCCATGATTCTCGGGAGTACCATACTAAAATGATAGCCTCATCGAATACCTTAACCTCGTAAAGGAAAAATGAAGAGCTTTGACCGAACGATTAAGCATGTCCCAGGAACAAAACACCCGCATCTATCTTATCAAGCTCATGACACGAAGAAAAGGGAGGAAACAGTCGATGATACAAGGCGCTCACTCAACCGAGCATCGAGAGATCCGCGATAACACTCGGCGTAAGCGATCGGCGATGCGGAGCTGGATGACCCCGTGTTCACTACCTCAATCGCGGGAATTACCCACGGATAAGTTAGAAGCAGCCACCACCAAGCCGTGCATGCTCGTCGTAGTCCTCGGCGGTTTGCATCGAGGTTTCTCCATTCCTCCTCAAATCGTCGAGGTCAGGTCGCGGCATCCTTCATGAGATCCTGAAAGGATTAACGCCCAACACGGGAGGCGGTCGCTTGCCCGAGGCATTCGGCGTCGGATATTATTGGCCCACCATGCAAGGGACACCAAGAACATGTCGAAATGCAGCAAGTGCCAGCGCCACGCCGGCATACATCACGCCACCTCATGACTCACGGCCTCACGTCCACCGTGGCCTTTCGGTTGGTGGGGAATGAATATACTCGATCCTTTCACACAGGCTCCTACCAAAATAAGTACCTCATTGTGGCCGTAGACTACTTCACAAAATGGATAGAGGCGAGGCACTCGCCAAATCACCTCCTTCACATCGCCGTTTTACAAGCGGGCGTCACGCCGCTTTGGCATTCCATAGGCCACAAATCACGGAGAATGGGACCAGATTCACCGATCAAAACTTCCGCAATTTCGTAGCGGCGGCTAGCACCAAGCACCACTTCACTTGTGAGCATCCCGGACCAGCGGGCGAAGCGTGACAGTCTTATTACGGGGACTCGAGCGAAGGCTCGGGAAGCCAAAGTGGTGGAAGAGTTGCCTGCGTGCTATGGGCCTATCGAGCGACTCCCGTTTCAACCACGAGAATCCCATTTCGGTTAACGTCACGGAGCAGGCGGTCATACCGTCGAAATCGAGAGAACCGTCGAGGCGTCAATTTCCCACGGAGGAGAAACAAGCGGCGAAGCGTTGCGGAGTTGGATTTAGTCGGCAATCCGCGGAGGCACGTGACTTCTGGAAGCCGCTTAAAACAACAAATCACGTTACGTCATGGTCTCAAAGTCATTAGGCGCGAATTCGGCGTCGGCGGCCTCGTCCTCCGAAGAAACCACAAGGAATCGCGAGGCGACCGCCAATTGGGAAGGACCTTATCGCGTCAGGAAAAAAGCGACGAGGCCTACTACTTAGAAAATCTAATCGGAATCAACTCCCTCGACCTTGGAGCAGCTACAAGCTCAAACAATATTACAAGCCCGAGTCGGCTGGGCACGATGTCCGGAACGGTCGGCGATCCCTACGGGGACTCACCTCGGCTTTGGGCGCGAAATGGTGCTTCGCGGGTCCCAAGTCGACAACACGCGAAACTCCTCGGCAGGGGCAGGGAGAAAACCCTCGCTCGATCGAGTCCTCGATCGAGCTCGCGGTCTTCACGCACCGGGTAGGATGTCGGCTCGCGACAGACGATCCGCCTCGGTATGTGGTCCCTAGCGACCACATCCCATACGAAGACCTCCAGCCTCCAAACCTACATATGAACTAGGAACAACAAGGTCGAGCATCTCTACAAACGAGCATATTTTATAGTTGACAATCAATAATAGCGATAAGCGGTTCATAAATAACGACCAAAAGTCAATAAAATAAACAACGGGCACTAGACCCGAATTCAGATATCCATGAAGCGGGCACGGACCATTATGCGAAAATTCATAAAAAGGCGCATGCCAAAATAACGGACTCATGAGGCCCAAACAAATCAAACATCGAGAGCCACGATCTTCCGTCGACCGCGCGGTGAAAAGTGATCCCGAAGTCGAGGTCCACCCCGGTTCAGCCTGCTTCTTGAAGGGCCTGGTCGAACCAAGGACGGCGCCTCCACGATGTCTTCTTGAGGACCCTTATCCGCGATCGGATCCACGGAAAGCGCTGCTCCTCGCGACTCATCCTCGGCGAGGCCGTCGCCACCGCGGTGATTGACCTCGGCTTCCGGTTTGTCCTTTTCCTCGGACGGCGGCCCGTGTTGTCGATCATCTCCCCGACTTTGTGGCCATCGCCTTACGTCGTCCAGCGAAGCTTGGTGCTTGATTGATCGCCATGTTCTCAATCTCCGGCTCGATGCACGGGCATTAGCTTTGTTGGCTTTGGTTCGATGGTGGCCACCTCGTCGTTGAGAGTCGAGGTCTCAAGCATCCGGATGACCGCGGACACGTCGGCGTTGAGACCTTCCCCGCACCTTGAATCGAGCCCCAAGATCATCTCCTCCGCCTCTTGCACCATCGGTCTCCCTCAAAGAGTTGCCTTTGAGCAAAGCATGGGGCAGCTGGGCGTCCTCGGTCGAAACCAAGTCCACAGCACTCCACCTCGAGGCGCTCACCTCTTCGCCTCTTGAGCGGTTGTTCGAGGATGAGGCCGGGAAGGGGTATTGTTGAGGATCTTCCGCTGTCGGCGAGCTGATTACTCGGTCCTTGGCGAGAACACGGGCACCCTGTGTAGCGAGCATGCGCTCCTCCATGGCCGCCATTCGATCTGCAAAAAATGAAGAAAGCACGTTAGTACATGTCAACAAGCGGGCAACATTCCCTTACTACATTTCCAAATCCAAATACCTAAGAGCCTCGGAGGCGTCCATGTCGGACTCGCAATCTAGAAGGGCCTTTGTGTTGATGTATCGTGGAAATCTCGATCTCCCGTTGGAGTCAAGGAGCACATTCCCTTCCGTCGGCGGAGATGGCGGCTGAAGCTTTTACGAAGTTTTCGACCTCTCGTAGGAGAGTTGGTCGTCCTATCAATTTCTCGGGCTTTCGGAATAGAAGTCGGTCCCAGCTCATAGTGCTTCTGTCCCATTCGAGGAAAACTTTGCCCTTATTTTCTTGACTCATTACCGTCTTCGGCCTCCACGTGCGCTCGAAAAAGGTATCCTCGGCTTGTCTTGTGAGGGCTTCACCACATAAAGCGTTTCTTAAAGTCTCAGCGGACTCGAGATCGACCTAAAGAGCTTGCATTGTTTAAACGACACCGGGCGCGCTTGTCGCCGACCATCTGTCGTGTAGATGGAAGATACTGGAAGAAGAGAATGGTAGCGCCTATGTCGAATCGGCACACGAGCTCAAATGCGCATGAAGGCCATGGCATTCGGTGAAGTTGTGTGGGGCGAGGTCGACCACGTGAAGACCCGTTTGAAAACCGTGAAGGGCATCGGAAGCCCGCTTCGAGCATGCTCTACATCGAGAATCGGTGGAGATTTATGACGAGCGAGATCCTCCTACTTGGCGGTATTTGCGACCGGGGGGTTCAAAGCCCTCGTCGAATCCTCTATCAAGTTAAGCGCTAGAGGTCGGTAGAAAAATCTAGCGGAAGTCCTCGGCTCGGAGCGACCAGGAAGGTCGCGGCCATCTTATCCGTTGAGGCCCGCCTGTACCCTCATCGCGAGCATGGTCCCCGGCACCTGAAAAGCAGCGAAAGAAAAGTGAATTCGAGGATATCAAATTCACCTCTCCACCATGACTTAAGTGAAAGGGCGAGGGGCCCGGCGGCTCGAGCGAGAAAAGCACCTTGGAAACCAGTCACGATGAGCTCACATCTTTCTCGGGGACTCTGCGGGTCGCGTCGGGGAGTAATTCTCCCTACACAGACCGTGCACCCTTCCATAAAGCCCTCATGGGTTGCCCGCAACACTCGAGTCACTCCCCGGCAAATTCATGTATTCCCCGACGAACACAAGAATTTATCAACTAATCGCCATAATTTCCCCGCGATATGCATGATCTCTCCGCCATATTCATGATACTGCCCGAAGTATTCAAATCTCTCCCCGTGGAATTCAATTCTCTCCCCAAAATATGCAAGTGACCCCCGTACTATTCAACCCTATCCCCGCGATATTCATAAAAATCCAAGACCTAAAATCATCCTAAATGCGAATTAAGAAGAAAATTACCAAGGGATTAGGGGATGTTACCTGCATTTGAAGTTGAAGACATAGTGAAGATTGAAGAATTAATGTTTTGGAGGCTTCGCGTTCAAGAATCCTGCTTGCAAAAACTAGAGAGCTGGAGAGGAATAAAACAAATGAAACCCTAAAAGGTCCTTTTTATAGCCAAAATCCTTGGGCATACGAAAGGTCACGCCTTTTAAGCGCCCGCGCCCCATCCCAAAGCAACGGTGGCATCCAAGCGCGGCGACCTAAGAGCTATTCCACGAGGGCGGGCGAGATCTTGCCGTCTCACATACCGTTTCCACGAATATCCGGGTCTAATAACCCAAACATGCGCGAATGATTCGTAGCCACGGGTTCATGCCGTGGCCTAACCAAACAAGGATCGTCACCGGATGCCGTCGAGGAGTTGCCCAGTTCAAAGTCATTACTCTACTAGAGCAAAGACTTGGGGGGGTTCTGTTCTGGACTGGCCCATACTCTAGGCCCAATAGAACAAAAACCCAATTGCCCTTGGAAAGCGACTTGGTGCATCTGCGGGGCCACGTGGCAGCGGTCGCTGAGCGCCACGTGCCCCAGAATATCGGACCTTTTCTGGATCGCCTCGGCCGTCACGCCCGGAATTTGAACAGACCGGTTTCTCGGGCGACAATCTAGGGAGGAGGCCACGTGCTGGCCTCCATGCACACGCAAGCCCTAGCAATCCGCTAGTGGACTTGAATCTCTACCCACTAACTGGATCTTGGCCCAGCGTTGGGGGCTATAAATACCCTCTCACTTGAGAGGGTCAGGTATCTCATTCATTCTCTTTTCTTACTTGCTTGTTTCTCTCTGCCTTTCCTTACTTTGGCATCAGTATCTTCTGGTACCCTTTCACTTTGGACCACCATTGCAGATTGGGCCAAGACACCTTCTGATCAGGTACGATCAGTCTCTATAAGAGGTTTGATAGTTTAATTATGGAAAAGGAGTACAAGAGAAGAAACAATGAAAATTGTGTATACTTCAAGAAGTTATAACATGGCAAGAATATCTACTTTCTATTGTATGTAGATGATATGCTCATTGCAAGCAAGAACATGTCTCGAACTCAAAGGTTTGTTGAAAGCGAATTTGATATGAAGGATCTTGGGAATGCAAGAAAATTCTTAGCATGGAAATAACAAGAGACCCAACTAATGAGAGTATATGACCATAACCCAATATGGTCATATCATACGACAATCAAACACTTTAGGATGGAAAACTCAAAGCCGACCAATATTTCGATAGCAACTCATTTTAAGCTATCATATAAAGAATGTCATAACAATGATTAAGTTCGGTGAGCGTCCAAGATATAATGAACGCTAATGCGGTGAAGTCACATGTATGCCATGATTTGCACTAAATTTGGATTTGGCATATGCATCAACAGTAAGCAAATGCATGGAGGGGTATCAACACTAGCAAGCGGTGAAGTATACGAGATACTTGAAGGGTAGTGAAAATATAGGCTTGAGATACTACCAAAAGACTAATTGCCAAGTGGAGTTCTTGGGTATATTGATACAAATTTTGTGGGGAGAGATCAAAGGAGATCTTTAATAGGTATAGTTTACTCTGTTTGGAAACTCTATTAGCTGGAAAACATCATTACAGAGTGTAGTAGCTTTATCGACCATGAAAATCAAGTTCATATGAGTAACTAAAGCTATGAAAAAAGCTATGTGGGTTATAGAAATGATTGAGAAACTTGGAATCTTACAAAGCTCAGTAAGCGTGTTTTGTGATAACCCGGGTACAATTCATCTTTATAAAAATCATGCTTACCATGAACAGACTAAGCATATTGATACAAGGATGTATTAGATCTGAGAAATGATTGAAGTAGGCAAAGTAAAAGTTGAAAATGTGCACACTTTGTAAAGGCGGGAGATTTTTTGATCAAGTGGTGTCTTTGGGAAAGTTCAGACAATGCTTGAAACTACTCAAGATTGAGGTCGGGGTAAATTTTGAAGTTTATTCGAATCACCTCTTTGTGAGCATTTCAATACAAGTAAGTCAATCATTTTATTGAATCGAGACTTATGATACCATTTGTTAATTCATGAAAAGAGCATTTAACATTTAACCAATAACACACAAATGATATTATTTGTTAGTTTATGAGGAGCGGCATGTAACTTGCAATTACAACGGTTGCCGATTTAGCGTTACTCTGTAACTAACTCCAAGAGATTAGCGAAACCTGTTTAGCATGTCAAACAAGTTAAAATTTGTGGAAAGCTTTGTGTGTATATATAGTTTACTCACCCTCTCTTTGCAATAATAACGTGGTTAGGGAGAAAAGAGTAGGCTTGTAAGTATTTTCCAAACCATTTGTTAATTAAGTTTTTTTTTTTTTTATGGTAATTCAAAAGTTAAAATTTTTGGACTAATTTTCTAATCGAATATTGGTAGTGGTATCTTTAAATTCTATTTTGCCATAAGGAATAATTTAGATGCATTAATATTTATCATTTGAATTTGAAAAAATAAACATAATTAAAAACATGTTTTTTAAATTAATATGTAGATTAAAAGAAATGACATTTCTGTTAGAAATATATTTCCCTTTTAAAATCATTTTTATAATATATTTAAAAGATCAATCAATTGTTTTATTTAAGGGGGCGTTTGTTTCACGGAAATTTATTCTCAGGAATCAGTTACCTGAAAATATAAAAGTAGGAAATTTACTTCAAAGAATTTTTAAAAAAAGTTGTTTGGCAAAATTTTGATATTTCAAAAAAATTTCTAATTTTAATTAATTTTTTTAAAAGAATTTATAAAATTTTATTAGAATCCATGTTCCCATCCTTTTACATACATGGAAATAAACGAAGTTATAAAATTTATTTTTTTCTTGAAATATTTATTCACAGGAATAATTATTTTCAATCTTATAATAAACATAGATATACTCATGTTTTAGTCATGTATTTTTGAAAATTTTATTTCTAAACTTGAAAGAAACATCCCCTAAAAACCAGAATACTCCTTTATTAAACTCAAAATATTAAATTCACAAAAATAAAAGAGTTAGAATCATTAATTTACGCTATTATAGAACATGCTTGTAACACTATATAATAAAGTTCGTTAAGTAATTTTCCGAAAAGCTTAGTCTAAATTGGCAATGGTTTATACCAAACCATACCATAGATTTTTTCTTTAGTAAATTTTCGATTATGTTATTGAACTATTTGATAAATTATAGTTTGATTCAATAATTAAATAGAATAAGTCACTTTTTTGTAATCAAGATAATATAAAGAGAATTAAGAGTTCTCCAACCTGTTACACCAACAACTAAAAAAAATAGGCAAAAAAGAAATTACAAGCCAATTACAACTTATGATAGAAAAGATAAAGGGTCTTTGTAAAACTCATAAAAAGTACAATTGGAATAAGTAATTTCTCCACAAAAATCGACTTCAAATTAAAACTTTTATGTGCCAAACCGTATTGTTAAAATTTCATCCCTCTTTCCAGAAACACACCCGTTAGATACTAACCATAAAGACCAAGTAATTACCAACCAAATAACATATAACTTGTCCTCCTTCACCTTTTTACTCTCACAAAAAGAATGTCATTCCATAAAATTCGGAAAGCAATCCTCCTCCAACATAACCAATTTAAAACTTTTATGTGCCAAACCGTATTGTTAAAATTTCATCCCTCTTTCCAGAAACACACTCGTTAGATGCTAACCATAAATACCAAGTAATTACCAACCAAATAACATATAACTGGTACTCCTTCACCTTTTTACTCTCACAAAAAGAATGTCATTCCATAAAATTCGGAAAACAATCATTCTCCAACATAACAAATAACCAACTTACCAATCCAAAATGTTATATCTTTCTAAACTTTTTTAATGACACTACATAGAACAAAAAAGTGATCCCTATTTTTCAATTATAACCCACAAAAACAATAACTATGTGAGTCCAAGGGAAGAGACTCGCAACAAAAGATCCTTAGTTGTGAGTCTAATTAAGTCTAATTAAATACGATTCTATAAGCTTTATTATATGTTTTATGAATTTTTTTAACAATATCATGTTAAAATGTGTAAGTTGACGTAAGTCATACATATAAATATTAACCTATAAGATAAATGACTCATTTTATAAATATATGTTATGATAATATTTTTTTCGTGGGATTCTTTAATAAATATCATTATCATAAATGTTCATAAAACACAAGTTGGTTGTACCCATAATATATATTGTTGGTTGTACCCATAATATATATTGAGAAAATGTTTTGAAATACAATTCAATTAGAAAAGAAAATATTTCTCGAAAATTGACTTATGGTTTATTTGGTTTGGCGGTAAGAATCTTAAAATCGCAATGAAAATTCACGGTAGACTAAAAGCTACCTTTTATTGCTTCTCCAAATCACGGTGGGAGAGTAAGAAAACGCGTGTTTGTAACTGTAAACGTCAAACCAAACACATTTAATGAAATTTTATAAAACTTTTTTTTTTAATTTAGGTTAAAATTAAATTGCGATGAAATAATTGTATTAAATTTCTTCAATGAAATTTCTTCACCTACCTAGTGGGTTTCTCTCACACCTTGAAAAACCAAAATACCCTTCGTAAGTTAACTTACGAATTTATCTTGTTGGGTGAATTCGTAAGTGAACTTATGAATTCATCTTATATGGAGACAGAGGAAGACGCCTCATGGAGACGACTCCCCCGTGACGATGCAGAAGGTGATGCTATATCAAGTTGTGCCCTTGCCATTAGCTCTCGCTCTCGATGAGCCGACGTTGTATGGCTTTGTCTGCCTTGTCTCAAACGTGTCATCTGGTTGTCATTCTCTGTCATTTTCCTGAAATAAACCATTACAGTTGTTAGCATACTAATTTAAAAACAAATCAAGCAACAATTCGCAAGTTAACTTGCGACTTGCGAAACCCCCTTCGTCCAGAATTCTTCAAAACCAGAAACTCAGACCCAAAACTCTCAAAATCCTATTTTCCTACTACATTTACCTATTATTACATCATATACTATTAAATTTCTATAACCTAACCTAATAATCTAATAAAAATTCAGAAATTTGAATAGAAATGAGTTAAGAAAACTTACACAAAATGGAGGTTGTAGTTGATTTTGGAGGAGTTGGAATGAGTTGAAATGATGAGTTGAACTTGAATTGAAGTGGTAGAAATTGCAAAGGTTTGGAGTAGAGAGGTTGAGTTGGGGTATTTTGAAAGGAATAGTATTGGGGGTGCGTCTGTGTGTTTTCTAAAACAACACGCAGACTTCGTAAGTTAACTTACGAATTCCTAAAATAAGGTGAATTCGTAAGTGAACTTGCGAATTCACCTTATTTTAAAAAAATAAGGTGAGGGCGGAGCCAAGATCAAAATTTAGGGTATTCTTAGAATAAAAGTAAAATATACAAAAAATATACGAAAAAATTAATAACAAAAAAATGATAATATAGCTTAATTAAAATGTATTAGTATTTTAATTACCACTCAAAAATAGAAAACATTCTAGTCTTATTGTAAATGCATTATTCTCTCGCTCTTTCCTTTGAAACGCTTCATGATATTAAACACTTTTTCTCCATAAATGTCACTAAATAATTATTTAGCCATGGATTAGCCATTCTACTTCTCAAATCATTCTTAATATATTTTATCCCTAAGAATATTGTTCAATACTTACGGTGACCACCAGTAAACACAAAACTAATTTGACAAATGTGAGTGATTGATTATATTTAAAGTCAAATGATTAACAATGATTTAAAGTTCACGATTCATTGACAATATTATAAATATTAATTATATGATTGGTACATACAAATTAAGTTTTATACAAAAATAAAGTTTATGTAAAAAAGGTAAAAATGTTAGAAAAATGATTTTAAAGGTGTGTTTTTATTTGTGCCGATTAAAAACAAATTATCTAAATATGTGTTTTTATTTGTGCTGATTAAAAACAAATTATTTCAGTTTATTTATAGTTAAAATTTTGGTGGAAAATGAGATTACAAGATAAGAAAGTGATAATTAATTGAAGTTTTTTTTATTGGGATATAATAGAGAAATGCCCATAATGAAACAGACTAGCACTTAGTAGGACAAGAATAATAATTACTCTGTAGAACAAAAATATAAAAAAAATATGTAAAATTTGCTTCTAACAGGTTTTGATCATGAGACTTCTTATATGAAAGACTAAAACTTTTATCATTTGGTCAAATTTCTATATATTCAGGGTATACCCTATACCCCTCTGAATCCACCCATGAGGTGAATTCGTAAGTGCACTTGCGAATTCACCTTATTTTTTAAAAATCTTAGATTATTTTGTAGGTTCACTTACAAATTCACCTTATTTTAAGAATTCGTAAGTTAACTAACGGCTAGGGTATTTTTGGTTTTCACGGAGATGGGAAGAAACCCACTAGATGGATGAAGAAATTCTCTCGTAAAATATAGAAGTGTTCATTGATTCGGATAAATCTGAACCAAACATAAAACAAACTAAATTATTTGAGTTGAATTTTTTTTAGTTCGAATAAAAAATTAAACTCAATCAATAAAATCTAAAATTAATTGATTCAAACAACGTATTTCTAAAATAAATTCGTTTATCAATTCAATCATAATTAATTTGCATGATTCGTATCACTATTATCATAAAATTAATAAAATAAAATAAAATGTGATTTGTAAACATCATAACCTATAAATAATTTTAACAAATACGTATAAAATAAAAACAAAACAACCCACCACACTAATGAAATCTAGACAGTACACCAATTAAAACTAAAAGAAAGTTACTATATATTCGTTTTCTATTAAATTGTAAATGTAAGTCAACATCTAAATTTTAACACGAGACACCATAAATAAATACACTTAAATCAATTTTTAATTCAATCACAAAGGAAAAAAAAAAAAACATTATTAAAAGGATAACCCTATGTGGCTATGTACATACATATTTTCTTGAATAGTATATTTTGAAATGGTGGTAAATTTTGATGGCTGTAAGCAGTGAAAAATTGATGGAAGTAGAATTTAATGCACATGTTAAAAAAATTAAATAGAATAATTTTATCTTAAAAGTTGTGTATTAAATTATTTACATGTATATAATTAATTATTTTAAATTATTTTTGTAAGATAAACTTTAAATTGTAGGTTTAGTCACTTAACATTACCCTCAACTAAATAGTACAAGTTTGGTGTCACACCCATCAATATAACACCTACCCATTTTCACCAACATCAATTCTGTTTAAATGCTGCTTTTCTTTTCACCAACTAAGTCAAATTGAGTTTGAAGTGAGAAACAACAAAACAACTCATCCTCCAGTCTTGGTGATGTCCCTTTCTCACGGAGGGCTTCTTGTTGACACCGTGCGCAACCTCATTTTCCACACTCCACTCTCTGCCAATACTTTACCAACTATGCTTTCACTGATTAAGGTAAAATCCTTCAACACTTTTCCCATTTTCCTTAAAGGTTTTGTGGCAATTTTCATACTCTTTGTCAAATATTGTTTAACTCCAACCTCAACATGAACTAAAGATATTGTTTTATTTCTCTTGTTTGTTTCCCGCAATAACGTTTCAAATTAAACCTCGTTTATCCTAACTGGACAAGCAGTTTGTATATAAACAAACACAAATCATTGACCTTCGATTAAACTGCCTTTGCAAAACTATTATTTGTTTATTGACATCGAGTATATACCTTTTGAATAAAAATATTTTTTAGGTTAAAATCAATTATCAAAAACAATAAAATAATTTGAATTTTAATCTTTATAATATTACTTTTACATACAGTTTTAGTGTCTTAGTCGTGACTAAAACTACATACAAAAGTAATTTTATAAATATTAAAATTCGATATTTTTTTTATAAAGAATAAAACGTAAAATTAAAATATTTATAAAAAAATAAATATATTTTAGTCTTATTTTTAATTGATAATGTTTATCCCTGTCATCAATATTAATCACATTGCTTGCTTCTGACAAAGTTTTGTGACATGTCAAATCACAATTACATAAACTTGGATGTTACTGACAGAGAATATTTATCTTTTCAACCTGCCCACATTGTACTTCGTATTTAGTTTGGACACCTTTATTAATAATTTTTCGATTATTAACATATATATATATATATATATATATATATATATATATATATATATATATATATATATATATATATATATATATATATATATATATATATATATATATATATATATATATATATATATATATATATATATATATTATAGCCAAATAAATTTAAAAGATAAAAATTATTTATAATAGGGTCCAGAGGATTTAATTTTTTGAAAACTATATATATATATATAAAATATGATTAAAACTATTTTTATAACACCATTATCATATTAATATCTACGCCCATTTGTACAACTTTTTGATTTAATATAATCGAGCAGACAAAATCGTCTCCAAAATAGCTATCATAATATATTATATTTTTGGTTCAGATTTTATATATCAACAAGGGCTGTCAAACAAAACTATACACATTCAACATTCTTTTCAAAGGTGCCAAAATCAAGTGCATTTTTGTTTTCTGAAGGTATCTACTCTTAACTTTTTTCATTGCTTACTTATTACTTGATCGATCTTCTGTTACTCTATGAATCCTTTTAAAAATAAAATTATAACTGGTAATGCTTTAAAATTATGTTATCAAAACCATGCAATATATGAACATTCTTTCGTTATTACTATGGATCATTGTTGAAAAACACCCCATCGATATTGCTGAATACTGTTTCCCCTTTGCAATTAATAGTTTTGGTAACAAATGCCTAATACTAATAGAACACCTGCCTCCATTACAAGAAAGTGGAGGAAATTGATGTTAATGGAGAAGAAACAACAATTTTGTTTCCAACAAAGGAGAATTTATTTGGTTCACCATCCACACCTATGATTCCTAATTCAACATCCTCCCAACTTATATATTCGTTACCGTTGACCGATACTGGTAATACCACTCATATGGCACCGTCTACTCGACATATACCTCCTAGTGGCCAAGTGAAAAGGCGATTTGATATGTATTTTAGGGTAAATTAGGTTTAATATGCATTATGGGGTAAATTAGGTTTTAAAAATTGTCGGCGACCGTGAATACTGATGACTCTAATAGTTCTTCCGTGGACACCTTTTTTTCTGAGTCTTCACTATTCTATATCTTTTATGATATATAAACACCATGACAAATCGATCCTACGTTAATTTCATGGCCTGCTTATAATTCTTATTTGAAATTAACCACGACGAAGACATAGATTATGTGACGCTTGCCTTCTTTAAAATATTCTCAATTCGATCATAATCAGTATAGTAAATCGGCTTCTCACCGATGAGGTGGAAAAACATACGTTCAACAGTTGGCTTCCTTCTGTGAATGTTTTAACCAAAAATTCTCCATGTTGCCTATAATGGAGAGACGTATCGACAATCAAAATATTATTTTATTTCATTGACGGGTTCGTTACCATTAGAGCTTGGACGCGCAACATGTACTACAGACGTGGTAATTATGTCAAAGCCCTTGTGTATATATTTGCATAGATAATTGATTGAAGTACTCTCATTACACCACTCCATGTTTATATAAGCATGGTACTTCAATAGTAACTTTGTGTTGCATGGGACAACATGCCTATTATCCAAAGGGATATCGTTTTTTCCCCGATGATGTCTGTTGATCTTCTTCTATATAGAGCGTAGCCTTTGGCATCGACAAATGTATTTTCTATGAATCCCTTATGAAAGAATTTAGTGCATTTTTTGTTCTTCATACACGATGAGATAGAATTTAAGGGATAAAAATCTGATGGAAATGATTTGGAAGGGATAAAAACACTTGAGTTTTTTTTAAACAATGATTAAAAAGATTCCATGTGCATTTAATGAGGAATATTCCTTTCTTAAGCCTTAAGCTTCCAAGTTGCAAGCTCTTCAAGATCATCCTTGCCTTGTCATTCAGAAATTTTGGCCTATAAATAGGAGTTCTTACTTCATTCAAAAGCACACCTAAAACAATTCCAAACTTGTTTTCTCACTTCTTTCTTATTTTGCAAGTTTCTAAGTTTCAGAGAGGTTAGAATTCCAAATTGCAAATACTGCAAGTTCTAACCAAAGGTGTCATTCAAACATCTTCTAAACATCATTTAGAAGTTGTTTGAAACTTCAAATCATCAGAAAATAAGCCAAGAGTCAGTTTGCTTCAGAAAACTTCATTTGTGCAAGTTTTGAGCCAAAACTTCAAAACTCCAAATCCACTTGTGCTTGTTTTGATTTTTCCACTTCAAACACACTCTATACAACATATAGAGACTATCCAAACACTTAAACCAGTTCTGGAACAACTCCATCATCATCTTCCATTTCAAAACCAACAACCTGCAGTTGGACTTGGGTAGGAGGAATCAGAGACCTTCAAAGCAAGGTAAGTGATGGAACACACTCAGTAACACTCAAGGAAGCTTCTTGGATCAACAAAAAGCATCTGGAAGTCCCCATCCGGTTTCTGAAAATTCCAGCCAAGGTAAGTTTTTTTGCGTTTTTGAATATCATGATACATGTATTTTTAGC
Organism: Vicia sativa; assembly: GCA_021764765.1. Lineage (NCBI taxonomy): Eukaryota > Viridiplantae > Streptophyta > Magnoliopsida > Fabales > Fabaceae > Vicia > Vicia sativa. Next base: position 166,165,979 of record CM038795.1, on the reverse strand, counting down.
ATAAAATTTGCAAAGGTAAGTGTTCATATGATCATTGCGAAGCTATCTGAGTCTTTAATTGGAATTAAAATCAATCGTGCCCTGAGATACATGATTCTGTTCAGTTAGGGTTACATTTGGGGATTTCCATAATTCATGATCATCTTTGATTTATAGCTTTAATAAGTTATATGGTTGAGTTCGTGTTCAAATTCTGCATAGATTGGTATTTTACATTTTTCAAATTGATGAAAAACGGAGAGAATCCGAGTTTGGCTATGGAGATGTCACGAGGTTGAAGATGAAGTGGGAAATTGAAAATTCAAAACTTGACACATAATATATTTATTTGGATATGATTAAGTGAACGGATGTATTACCGCCCCAGCGGTTGCCAGCACGCTCTTAATCCTTTCCTTCGCCTCAAGGCCCAGGGTTCGAATCCCCCTGGGACCTTTTTTTATAATAAAAGGCTCAGCATTTTTGACGTTTGCTTCTTGAGCGCTTCGATCTTAACCCTTGAGTACTTCTAATGTTGATTCTCTCCGAGCATTGACCTACGCCTTGAAGCACTTCTAGTGCTTCTCACCTTCCAGAAGCATTCAATTTCTACTGAACCTCTCCAGAAGCAACACGCTCCAGAAGCAACACGCTTCTAACTTCTAAACTCCTTGAGCGGAGCTTATGATCCCCTTCCTTGAGTAGTCAATTTCTGACCCCCCTCAGAAGCATCAAACTTCTGACCTTTTTCAAAAGACTTCATTTTTTAAAACTCCTTTAAAGCAAGATAATTAAATGACAAGTCAAGCACGTGGCTATGTGGAAAAACTCTTCAGTTCTAAGCCTAATGTCCAAGGTTCAAACCTCCTTAGGACCAAAACTCTTTTTTATCACTAATTTTCTTAAGTTTTTCAACAAACTTCAAACATTTTCAAAAAATAATCAAAACTTCTCATTTTGAGATGATTTTTTGCACACTTGTCATTTAATATACCTATTTTATGATTATGTCAAAAAAATCCAAAAATATTTTCTTTTTGATTATATTTTTATTAGGTTAAAAATGAGACATTTTAAGTATTTTTAATACTTTTCAAAAATGTTTTCTTTACAATTTTTAAGCCTAATCTTTTTCAAAACTTCTTGTGAATATCCTTCACTTTTCAAAATCATTTTCAAAACCTTTTCAAAATATTTCAATAAACTTACACACCTTTTTCCATGATGAACTAGATTTAAAGATAAACCAAACCAGGTTTTTCCTTGAATTTCTTTCAAATTGATCACGGGCCTCCCTCACGGTGTAAGTCCTAACCCTCCTATGTACATATTCATTTCCTTGTACATAACCACCCTTTCGTGTATATATTCATTTTCTTGTACACATTCAATCATCTTTGTAAATATTCAAGCATAAACAAACTCCGTTCAATTGTTTTCATCCGCTTTTTATACAGATTCCATTGGTATTAAGAGGAACACTATTCCGGTGAAGCTCTTAAACCAATGAGCCTCCCTAAGGTGTAAGTCCCAAAACCCTTGTATATTCAAGTTACACTTGCTTTAATTGCTTGTTTTATACACTTGTTTATATATTTCCTTCATAAACTCACAGTGAATACACATCACACACTTGTTCATATAACTGTTCAGTTATAACATAACAACTAGCCTAACAACTAGGTTCCCCTTTAGCCTCCTCTTGGGCTTTGTACAAGATAACTCATTCATTGAGTTAGCCTCCTCTTAGGCTTCGTATAAGACAACTCACCCGTTGAGTTTAGCCTCCGCTTAGGCTTCATATAAAACAACTCCCCTGCTGAGTCAGCCTCCTCTTGGGCTTTGTTCAAAAGAACTCCCTCGTTGAGTTTAGCCTTCTCTTGGGCATTGTTCGCGTTAAAAAGTGACGAACGAGGGAATCGAATCGGAATTCGAATCTCTGGCTCGAAACGATTTACTCTTTTGATTTGTTTTTAAAGATGCCGCGAGCATCAAGCTTTATTGTTTCCAAAACAAGAAAAATGAGATGAAAAAGGGGAAAGCTGCAATACCCTCAATAAATAATGATATATGGTGCGACTAGCGTGAACTAGACGCAACGTATTGGGGAGAGATCTTAGCAAGGGGGTTTGTTATATAAAGGGAAAAGACGTGGCACCTATATATATATATATATATATATATATAGTTATCTATATTATTTATATATGAATATTTTGATATGTTTGTGTGTTTTAATTTTCTATTCTATTCTTGGGAAAGTTTCTCCTTTGGATTTTAAGAAGGGTAGTTTATGTAGGATCCTAGGTTTTGTTATTATTGTGCTCGCAAAGATCATTGGGATCTTCTGGATACATATCCCTTAATGGGAATAAGAGCATCTGTAGCTCGGATCTAAGGGAGCTATGGTTTTGTTTGGTTTGAGGGAGAAAGAAGTATGCTCGCCAAAGTTGAGACTTTGTGCCTACGTATTCTCAAAGGGAGGTTGAGAAAGTCAGAGCAATCGTAGTTCCCATTTATGCTAGTGGAAGCAAAGGGTGTTATTAAGAGACTAAGACAAATGTTATCTTAATGAAAAATGTATCTAATCTATTTTATCACATACATTTTGAAGGGTTGATTGATTGAATCTTTCATCGTAAGTATCAGGTATTTTGCTTGAGTGTACAAGCGTTACCACTTACGAGTTAAGAAAGATGTTTGAAAGATGATTGAATCTTTAATTGTAAGTTTTAGGTGTTTTGCTCGAGTCTACAAGCGTTACCATTTACAATTAAAAGATATTTTTTGGTTTGAAAAGAGTGTGATTTGAAAAGAGTTTGATTGTATGTGATATGATAGATGAGATACTTCTTCCATAGAGATGATACATGTCTAAATCTCGAGGAGAAATTGATTATGGATTAGGGGGATGCTTTTAAGAAGCCTGTGGGTCCATGTATTGTAAGCCAAGAGGAGGCATTAGGGTCATCGAGGGTCCTTGCATTGTGAGCCCAAGAGAGGCATTTCGAGGGTCATCGAGGGTCCTTGTATGAAGCTCAAGAGGAAGCTATAGGGTATGGCTGGATTTGGCTTTAAGAGTGGTTTCACCGGGAAACCATCCTCTTAGGATTCAAGAGTGATTTCACCGAGAAATCATACTCTCAGGGTTCTATCCTAGCGCGGGTGATTCTTTGTATTGGAAGCCCAATAGGAGGCTGTTAAGAGATTTCAGTCTCTTTCTTGTTTGATGCCTAAGAGAGGTTAAACTCAACGAGGAGTTCTTTTGAGCGAAGCCCAGTGGCTAACTTCGGCGGGGGTTGTCTTATATGAAGCCTAAAAGGAGGCTAAACTCAATAAATGAGTTTTCTTATACGAAGCCTAAGAGGAGGCTAAACTCAGTAAATGAGTTATCTTATATGAAGCCTAAGGAGGCTAAAGGGAACCTAGTTGTTAAACTAGTTGTTATGTTATAACTGAACAGTTATATGAACAAGTGTGTGATGTGTATTCCTAGGAGTTTATGAAGGAAATATATAAACAAGTGTATAAAACAAGCAATTAAAGCAAGTGTAACTTGAATATATACAAGGGGTTTTGGGACTTACACCTTAAGGGAGGCTCATTGGTTTAAGAGCAGTTTCACCGGGAATAATGCTTCTCTTAATACCAATGGAATCGGTGTATAAACAAGCGGATAAAAACAAACGAACGAAGTTTATTTATGCATGAATATTTACAATGATGTTTGAATGTGTATAAGGAAATAAATATGTACACGAAAGGGTTGTTATGTACAAGGAACTGAATATGTACATAGGAGGGTTGAGACTTACACCGTGAGGGAGGGCCATTGGTTTAAGAGCAGTTTCACCGGGAATAATGCTTCTCTTAATACCAATGGAATCGGTGTATAAACAAGTGGATGAAAACAAACGAACGAAGTTTGTTTATGCTTGAATATTTACCAAGATGATTGAATGTGTACAAAAAAATGAATATGTACACAAAATGGTGGTTATGTACAAGGAAATGAATATGTACATAGGAGGGTTGGGACTTACACCGTGAGGGAGGCCCATGATCAATTAAGAAATTCAAGGAGAAACCTGGTTTGGTTTATCTTTAAATTTAATCGATCATGGAAAAAGGTGTGTAAGTTTATTGAAAGGTTTTTGAAAAGGTTTTGAAAATGATTTGGAAAAGTGAAGCATATTCACAAGAAGTTTTGAAAAAGATTTACGTTTGAAAATTGGAAAGAAAACATTTTTGAAAAGTATTAAAAATACTTAAAATGTCTCATTTTTTAACTTAATAAAAATATAATCAAAAAGAAAATATTTTTGGATTTTTTTGACATAATCATAAAATAGGTATATTAAATGACAAGTGTGCAAAAAATCATCTCAAAATGAGAAGTTTTAATTAGTTTTTGAAAATGTTGAATTTTGTTAAAAACTTGAGAAAATTAGTGATAAAAAGAGAGTTTTGGTCCTAAGGAGGTTTGAACCTTGGATATTAGGCTTAAAAGTGAAAAGTTTTTCCACTGAGCCATGTGTTTGACTTGTCATTTAATTACCTTGTTTTAAAGGAGTTTTGAAAAAATGAAGTCTTTGAAAAAGGGTCAGAAGTTGGATGCTTCTGAAGGAAGAGGGTCGATTGCTTGAAGGAGGTTAAAGCATGTTGCTTGGAGGAAGCCTTGCTTGCTTCGAAGGGCGTTAAGCGTGTTGCTTCTAGAAGAGTCAGGAGCGTGTTGCTTCTGGGGAGTGTGGAAGCATGTTGCTTCTGGAAGTAGTTGAAGCTGGCTGCTTCTGGATGAATGAGAAGCGCATTACTTCTGGGGGGTGTTAGAAGCTTGATGCTTCTGAAAATGTTAGAAGCTTGATGCTTCTGGAGGGTGAGAAGCACTAGAAGTGCTTCTGAAGGCAGTAGAAGCTGAATGCTTCTAGAGGTAGAAGCATCAGAAGTACCTCTAGAGGGTTGAGCCTCAGAAGTGCTTCTAAAGAAGCAAGCATCAGAAGCTGATGCCTTTTATTTTAAAAAAGGTTCGAGGATTCGAACCACAGGCTTTGAGGCGAGCAAGAGATTTAAGGCGTCTTTGCATTGGGCGGTAGTACATCCATTATCTTAACTCTAACCATAAATATATATTGTAAAACATGAATTTGAATTTCTAGAAACTGGAAGCAGACATCTTCTTCACCTCAGTTCTTGTTCCATGGAATCTTCATTTCTCAGTGAAATCAAATGATCCAAACATCAAACTTGCTCGGTTTTTTACCAGGAACATGATGATGACAATTAATTCCATTTATTTTAAGCTTAGAACCATTAATTTTTTAATGAACACGAAGAACCCTAATTCTAAGTTTTGATTATAAAATCATGTATAAGTACAATTTTAAGCAATTGATTGAGGGTTATTACTCAGTGATAGTGCAGAAACAAAATGGCCAAGCCTTTTTTGAACTGGAAGTTAGAAATCAAAGAGTTCAAAGTTCAAATTTTATACCTCTTGAAACTGAAATCGGGTTCCTTGGTGGAGGGTTCCAGGAGTGTTTTGATGATTGCTACAACTTCAGTGATGTTTATGGAAGGTGTTGATGTGCTTACCTTGGTTTGAAATGGTCTAGATCGTTCTGACCAAGTCCAGCTACAGTCACTTGAAGTGAGAATTGAATTTGATGATTCTGTGTTTACAGTGATGAAAAGATGATTTGGATCACTTCTATATGATGTATTGAAGGTGTTTGAAGTGAAAGTTTGGAAGATGCACGAGTGGATTGAGAGTTTGTAAGTTATGGCTCAATATGTGCATACATGAAGTTTGGAAGTGTTTTCTGAGTTTGGCTAGTTATTGGGCTAGCTTGAGGATTCTAACAACTTTCTACTGATGTTTAGAAAGTATTTGAAGCCTAATATTGCTCAGAAATTGCAAGGCTTGAAATTTGCAAATTCTCTCACTTAGAACTTTGAAACTTGAAAATCAAGAAAGAAAGAAGGAAAGCTTGGATTATGATTGCTTTGGGGTAGTTTTGAATGAAGAAATGACCTCTATTTATAGGCCAAAAATTCTGAATGACAAGGCAAGGTTATAATTGAAAGAGCTCGCAAGTTGGCTTAAGAGGTAAGAAAGAATCTTTTGCATTTAATGCACATGGTTAACTTCTTTAACCATGGTTAAAATTTCCTCTTGATCCAATCCTTCTCTCAATCATTGCTAACTGATATTTATCAGTTATAACCTATCTCTTAATGGTGACAAGGCTTCTAGAAGGAGAAGTTGCAAAATGACTTGTAATTTTGATGCATGATTTCGAAACTCCATGGCTTTGGAGCTCTATGTTTCAAAATCAAAACCCTAGCTACACAAAGTGTTTTTGCAAGTTCTTTGACATTTTGGAAAGCTTGTAACAAGATCTACAACTTTCATGTTTTGAGTTTTTCTTGAATCAAAATGGATCTAGGTGAAAAATGGTCATGAAAGTAAGGAAAAACCATGTTTCTTAACACTTGAAATTTTTTCTAAGTGTTAGAAAAAATTCAAATCTTGACTTTTTGTTGACTTTTTCACATTTTTTGATTTTTTATGATTATGATGAATTATTTGAAATGATTTTATGATTGAAAAAGTTTGGTCTTGAAAAAGTTGACCAAAAGTCAAAGTTTGACTTTTTATGCAGATGAATTTTCATCAGATGATTCAGAATTTGTCTGATGAAGAAACATGGATTTTGCAATGTTTTGAACCAATAAATTAGGTCAAGATGTTGCATTGAAGATGTTAAGATCAATCTTCAAGCAAATAGGTCATTCATTGAGCAGAAAGTTAATGATTCACTATCTTCGATCAAAACCATAATTAGTCGATTCAAGGTAGATCATGAGAAAAAGTTGGGAATCTGAAGATCAAATGTTTATGATTGATTAAGATAGATCAATTAAGGTGAGTGGAAACTCAAACCTTAATTGATCACATCTTGAACAGATGAAATTTTGATAAAACCCTAATTTGACTCTAGGAGCACACACACGATCTATCCTGTTCTGAAACTGTTAGTATTGCAATGATGCATATGTGAATTATATAAGGTGGTATCTTAGGTCAAAAATTGGGGTATGACAGATGCCTCTATTTAAGTTTCTTTAACATGAGATATGAAGATGAAAATCTTCGTCTCGATAGGTGTGAAGAGACTTAAATATCATATCTGTGATTTTGGATCAAAGATACCAAAAATGCGAGTGATGCAAAAAGATTGCAGAAAGTTTACCCAGGAGGTATCAAAGAATGATATGTTGGGGAAAGATTGTGAGGATGCCTTAATCTGTCTAAGAAAAGAGAATCCTGTTTGTTGGGAAACAAGCATATGTTTCACTGGGAAAATAGATTCATAATGCAAGTGAATATCATTTCGCTTTGGGAAGCGAGGAGATTATACATCGACCTTGTGACAATGTTTAAGGTAATTAAAGATGATATTACCAGTTATCAGCCTCGTGATAGTTTATGGTAATGAGTTCTGAAGATATTACCAATCATCAACAAAGTGATAACTATAAAAGGTAATTCTTGAGAAATTTACTGAGTATTCAGCCTTGTGAATAACAGACAATGATAGAAACAGATCTCAACTGAGTTTCTATTTTCACAGTTATAATCTTGCTAGGATCTCTCTCTTGAGAAGATGCGGGCATTTTGATTATGAAGACACAGGTTTTTCTTAAGACAGAAAGACAACTGCGAGGATTTCTTGAACTTCTCACGATTGGACTTGTTGAGAAGAACAATCCTTTTTATGACAAGTTTCAAGATGAAAAGGAAATAAGCGGCTCGGATGACGAGGCTATTGCATATTGTTTGCAGGTAGATTTTTTTTTAAATCTAAACCTGAATTGGCTTAGAGCGAGGTTATCAGGATGAGCTGGAAAAGCAGTCAATCAAGACTTTGTATCCAATGAGGAATGATCTCGATTGGGGAACAAGAGAAAAAAATGTATTTTTCTACTTGGGGATAATCTACTGGAGAGATGACACACCCACACTTGTTTTTGGGAATAAATGCAACCTAAACAAGTGATTTTGAAGCAACATTGAGAAATGCAAGAATGCATTAATGTTGTAATTATGTATGAATGATGAATGTTGTGAATGTCATATTTATGCTGACAATACTTGACAAGACAACAAAAACGTATTTGGGAAAAGGACTATGTCACAGTTCAAACAAATACTCAGCAAAATCTGCAGCCATGGTGTAGACGTTACCGATGATGAATCTGAGTTGCATGCTTTAAACTTTTATGGAAAAGGCATTTTACTGGCAACCTTGTTGGGGATTCTTTTAGGATAAGAATACCGTCCTTTGATGATCTCTTTCGAGAAAAGAAAACTTCTGATTGTTTTACCTTTTGAGGTTCGAAACACTCATGGAGAAAAGCATTGGAATTCTTTACGTGTTCATAGTTCAAAGGAAAATTTCGCTTTTATTTCAAAAACTTTGAAGTAAAATTCATTTAAAACCCTTATTTTTTAGTTTCAAAGTGATTTTCACAAGAAAAAAACGTTATTTTGCAAAACAGAATAAATCAAGAATTGCAAGCAATGGGTATAAGGCTCAAATTTTATTGATAGAATGGTAATCGACCAAGGCGTGATTCCATGGACTATTACAAAAGTTGGAAATGGTAATTTATTGGGAAAAGTCTACATTGAAAGCAAATAACCATTATTATCCTAACAACTTTGAATTCCAATGTGCTTGTTGCTTTAGAAGATTTGATTGAAGATCCATTGATGGAAGATCCTTGATTAATGATGGACGATCTGATTATTTTGTCATTTTGATCCTTAATTTTTCCTAGATTGCCTTTTCGAGTTTTCAATCTATCGGGATAAATTTACATTTATTGTCTCTAATTTTTCTGGACCGCCCTTTTAGGTTTTAGGTCCACTCACTTTTGCCTAAGCCGCCCTTTTGGGTTTCGACTTACCATTTGTTCTTTTGTCTTTTAGACAAAGTATTTCTTATTGCATCAGTATTTAGGATGCGGAGTTCATCACCTCCATGGTTGTGAGAGTCATAACATCACCGAAAAGCTTATTTTGACGATGTATGGGCCTTCGTAATTAGGAGTCCATTTACCTCTAGAATTTGGTTGAAAAGACAAAATCTTTTTAAGCACGAGGTCGCCTTCTTGGAATTCACGGTCGAACCTTTTGTCGAAGGCTTTCTTCATCCTTCTTTGATATAATTGTCCATGACACGGCGGTGAGGCGCTTTTCTTGATTAAGTTCGGTGATCGTACCTTTGACACCATTCGACCTCGAGATAACTTAGCTTCCATGAGAACTCTCATTGATGGAATTTCAACTTCTCGAGGAGCATTGCTTCCATATCGTATACTAGAGAAAAGGGTTGCCCACAGCAAATGCCTTGAATACGATATCCATGCGGAGAAAATGGCGACATTCGTGCGGTCTTTGTAAGTGATGACCATCTTCTGGACGATCTTTTTGATGTTCTTGTTGGCAGCTTTCACGATGCCGTTCATCTTTGGTCGGTAAGGAGATGAGTTATGATGCTCAATCTTGAATTACTCACATAGTTCTTTCATCATTTTATTGTTCAAGTTTGATCCATTGTCTGTAATGATCTTACTTGGAACTCCATATCGGCAAATGAGGTTGTTCTTGATGAACCTCACAACCACTTGTCTTGTAATGTTGGCGTAAGATCTTGCCGACCCATTTGGTGAAGTAATCAATAGCCACTAAGATGAAGCGATGTCCGTTTGGCGCTTTTGGTTCAATCATCCCAATCATGTAGATGCCCCATATGGAGAAAGGCCACGGAGAGGAGAGAGCGTTGAGTAGAGTCGTGGCACATGGATCTTATCGTGTAGATCGGCACTTGTGACATCTCTTGGCGTGTTTACAATCAGTTCCATTGTTATCCAATAGTATCTTGCTCTCAAGATTTTTACGGACATTACATGCCCATTTGAATGGGTTCAAAGGACCCTTCATGCTCTTCGTGAATTAATATATGCCTTGTCTATCCGCATCGAGCAAGACCATGTCGAAGTTTCTTTTGTATAGCACATCTTCATTCAAGAAGAAATTTCAAGAAAGCCTCTTTAGAGTTTTCTTATCTTTGTGCGATGCCAGTGGGTACTCTTGAGTTTGAAGGAAGTGTTTGATGTCGTGGAACCACGGTTTATCATCGATAAGCGCTTGATTGCAAACACATATGCGAGATCTTTCAAGGCGTAAATCTTGATCTTAGGCATATCGTTCCAATGGTTGACTTTGAACATGGAAGATAAAGTAGCCATTTCCCTTTGGTAAGTTGCGCCTGCATTCTTTAATCCAAACGACATTACTTTGTAGCAAAATGTGCCCCATGGCGTGATGAAAGATTTCTTCTCCATGTCTTCGGGAGCCATTACGATCGATTATAGCGGATCCATGAATGAAAAGGCGTTGAACTTAGCGATGCTATCAACCAGCATGTCGATATGCGGTAGTGGGAAATCGTCTTTTGGACTAGCTTTGTTCAAGTCTCGGTAGTCAACACATATTCTGACCTTTCCGTCTTTCTTTGAGATAGGCACTATGTTGGCTAACAATTGAGGATATTCAGAGGTGACGAGGAAACCTGCGTCGAGCTGCTTTTGAACCTCCTTTTTGATTTTTTCGGCCATATCTGGGTGAATCCTTCTCAGTCTTTGTTTAACTGGCGGATACTCCGGTTTTAATGGCAAGTGATGCTCTATGATGTTGGTATCCAAACCTGGCATGTCCTGGTAGGACCAAGCAAATACATCAACATATTCTTTGAGAAGATATATCAGTTTTCCCTTGACATTGTTGTCGAGTAATGCTCCTTTTAATACCAATGGTATTCAGTGTATATACAAGTGAAATGAAAACAAACAATCGAAGTTTGTCTGTACTTGAATATTTACAAAAAAACATCTGTGTTATGTACGAGTAAAAATTATTATGTACATAAAAGAATTTGATATGTACAAGGAAATATGTATGTACATAAAAAGAATTGGATATGTACAAGAAAATAATTATGTACATAAAAGAATTTTGGGACTTACACCGTGAGGGAGGCCCATGATCGATTAAGAAATTCGAGGAGAAAGCGAGTTCGGTTTATCTTCAAATCGGGTCGATCATGGAAAAAGATGTAAGTTTGATGAAAAGTTTTGAAAAGATCTTGAAAATGTTTTGAAGGATGAAATATACTTACAAAAGTTTGAAAAAGTTTAGACTTCGAAAGTTTGAAAGAAACGTCTTTGAAAGTGCTTTGAAAAGTACTCAAAACGTATCGTTTTCGACTCGATAAAAATATAATCAAAAGAAAGTTTTTTTGAATTTTTTTGACACTATCCTAAAATAGGTATGTTAAATGACACGTGTGTAAAAAATCACCTCAAAATGAGGAGTTTTGATTGGGTTTTGAAAGAGTCAAAGTTTAAAAAAAAATATGAAGAAAAAACAAAAAGTTTGGCAAAAATGGTCCCAAGGCTACTCGAATCCGGGACCATTGGGCAAGGTAAGGCAAGTGACTTAAAGGTGAGTGGTAACGGGCATAATACATCCGTTTATTTATTTCAAACCATGTTATTATATTATAAACTTTTTATTTGAATTTGAAAAAACGCGCGCACTGCTTGTTCTTCTTCCTCGATCCTTCTTCTAGCCCAGATCCTTTGTTTCTCAATGAAAATGGATGATGTAAACATCAATCTTGATCGAAATTGAACCAGGAACATGATGATGTGGTTTAATTTCATTTATTTTTAATTTAACATGATTAAATTTCCAGAAAACACGAAGAACCCTAGTTCTTTAAAATCAAATTGAAATCGTGTGTGATCATGGAATTAAGCAATTGGTTTAGGGTTAAGCTTCAGTGATGGTGCAGAAACAAAACGGCCAAGAGTTTTTTGAACTGGAAGTTAGAAATCAAGGAGTTCGAAGTTTGAGTTCTTACCTCTTGAAGCTGAGATCGAAATCTTCAAAGGAGTGTTTCCAGTTGATGTTTAAGGATTCTTTGGATCACGGTGAACTTCGAGGGCGATGTGAGGATGCTCGCTTGCCTTGAATCAACACAATTACTCGACCAAGTCCACTTGCATATGCTTGAAGTGAAACTTGAATTCGTGTTTGGAAGTGTTACAGTTCAAAGATGATGGTTTGTATCATCCATATGAAGCATGTTGATGATGTTTGAATCAAAAAACCACAACTTGCTCGAGCCAAACTAGCAAGCAAAGAAGATTGGCTTGGATTTGGACAACTTGCCTTAGAGGGCAAGAAAGTCATTTTTGCCATAAATGCAAAAGGAACCTTCCTTTTAACCATGGTTAAATTTAACTTGATCTTATCTCCATCATAATTACCTCTCAACTGATTTTTATCTCTAGCCTATCTCCAATTAGTGACAAGGCTTCTAGAAGGAGATTTTGCAATAAATGACTTGTAATTTTGAAGGTTGTACTTGAAAATCATGGCTTTTGGAGCCCTATGTTTCAAAATCAAAAGTATAGCTAGACACAATGGATTTGCAAGTTCTTGGACATTTTGGAAAGCTTGTTTCAAGGGCTACAACTTTAATGTTTTGAGTTTTTTCTAATTCCAAATGGAACTATGTGAAAAAATGCCATGAAAGTAGGAAAAAATATGAAATTTTAACACTTGACAATTTTTTTAAGTGTTGAAAATTTTGACTTTTTGTTGACTTTTCCAAATTTCTTGATTTTTTATGATCATGATGGATCATTTGAAGTATTTTGATGATGGAAAAAGTTTTATCTTGAAAAAGTTGACCAAAAGTCAAAGTTTGACTTTTTAGTGCAGATGAAATTTCATCAGATGATCTAGAAATTGACTGATGAAGTATGTGAACTTCTGTGATGTTATGAATCCAGAAATTAGGTCAAAATGTTGTATTGGAGACATGAAGATCAATCTCCAAGCAAAAAAGTCATTCATTGATCAGAAAATCAGTGATTGCTTATCCTCGATGAAAACCCTAATTGGTCGATCTTGATAGATCAGGAGGAAAAGTTGGATATCTGAAGATCAGAAGTTGATGATTTGATTAAGATAGATCAATTGAGGTGAGTGGAACTCAAACCCTAATTGATTACCTCTTGAATCAGATGAAAAATTTGTGAAACCCTGATTGTGACCTGTAGAAGCCACACCCGATTAATTCTGTTCTGAACTGTTAGTGATGCAGTAATGCAAATGTAAGGTGGTATATTAGGTCAAAAATTGGGGTATGAGAGATGCCCCCTATTTAAGTTTCTTTAACCTGAGATATGAAGATGAAGATCTTCGTCTCGATAGGTGTGAAGAGACTTAAATATCAGAATACGCAAATTTTGGACCTAAGATACCAAAAATGCGGATGATGCAAAATGGTTGCAAAAAGTTTACCCAGGAGATATCAAAGATTGATATACCGGGGAAATGATTGTGAGGATGACTCAATCTGTCTAAGAAAAGAGAATCCTATTTGTTGGGAAACAAGCAATATGTTTCATTGGGAAAATAGATTCACAATGTATGTGAATATCTGTTTCGCTTTGAGAAATGAGGAGATTACCTTCTGTCAGCCTTGTGACAATGTTTAAGGTAAATGAAAATGATATTACCAATTATCAGCCTTGTGATAGTTTATGGTAACAAATTCTGAAGATATTACCAATTATCATCGAAGTGATAATTATAACAAGGTAATTCTTGAGAAAATTACTGAGTATTCAGCCTTGTGAATAACAGATAATGATGAAAAAGATCTCAAGTGAGTTTCTATTTTCACAACTACAATCTTGCCGGGGATCTCTCTTTCCTGAGAAGATGCGAGCATTTTTTGATTGAAAAGACACAGGTTTTCCTTTTTTAGACAGAAAAACAATTGTGGAGATTTCTTGAGCTTTCATGATTTGAACTTGCTGAGAAGAACATTCTTTTTATGACAAGCTTCAAGATGAAAAGGAAATAAGCAGCTCAGATGTCGAGGCTATTGCTTATTGTTTGCGGTAGATTTTTCTTGTGAAATCCAAACTGAGTTGGTCGAGAGCGAGTTCAATCGAGGATGAGCTGGAAAAGCAGTCAATCAAGACTTTGTTCCCAATGAGGAATGCTCTCAGCTGGGGAACATGATAGAGAAAAATGTACTTTTCTACTTGGGGATAATCTGCTGGAGAGATGACACACCCACATGAGTAAATGTAATCTAAACCAGTGATATGGAAATAAACATTGAGAAATGCAGGAATGCATTAATGATGTTATTATGTATGAATGTCATGAATGTCATATGCATGCTGACGATACTTGACAAGACAACAAAAATGGGCAGTATATGGGAAAAGGACTACGTCACAGTTCAAACAAATACTCAACAAAATCTGCAGCAAGGGTGTAGACGTTACTGATGAAGAATCTGAGTTGCATGCTTTAAACTTTCTGAAAAAAGCATTTCATTGGCAACCTTGTTGGGGGATTCTTTTTTTTCCGAATAAGAATACCGTCCTTTGATGATCTCTGGAGGAGAAGAAGACTTCTGTAGCAATTGTCCTATCTTTCAGAGGTCGAAACACTTATGGAGAAAATTGTTGAAGTTCCTTCCGTGTTCATAGTTCAAAGGAAAATTCGCTTTTATTTCAAAAATTTGAAGTAAAAATTCATTTAAAACCTTTTTAGTTTCAAAAAGTGATTTTCACAATAAAAAGCGTTATTTTGCAAAATAGAATAAAGCAAGGATTGCAAACAAAAAGGCACAAGGCTCAAATTTTATTGATAGAAGGTAGTCGACCAAAGGCGTGATTCCATGAACTATTTACAAAAGTTGGAAATGATAATTTATTGGGAAAAGGCTACATTGAAAGCAAATAACATTATTATCCTAACAACTTTGAATTCAATTGTGCTTGTTGCTTGAAGATTTGATTGAAGATCCGTTGATAGAAGATTCTTGATTGACAAAATGCGGATGATTGCGATTACTTTGTCATTTTTTATATCCTTATTTTTGCCTAGATTGCCTTTTCGGGTTTCAATCTATCGGGATATTTTACATTTATTGTCTCTAAATTTTGCACTGGACCGCCTTTTGGTTTTTACCCAGGCGCTCTTTTTGCCTAAGCCGCCTTTTCGGTTTTCGACTTACCGAGTTGTTCTTTTGTTTTTAGACAAAGTATTTCTTGTTGCATCATATTCACAGGATCGGGAGTTCATCACCGTCCATGGTTGTGAGAGTCATACTTGAAAAAGCTTCTTTTGACGATGTATGGGCCTTGGTAATTAGGGTCCATTTGCCCTAGAATCTAGTTGAAAAGGCAGAATCTTTTTAAACGAGGTCGCCTTCTCGGAATTCATGAGGTCGGACCTTTTTGTCAGCTTTCTTCATCCTTCTGATATAGTTGTCCATGACACGAGGCGGTCTGTGCTTTTCTTGATTAATTTAATTTGGTCGTATCGCTTTGACACCATTCGACCTCGGATAACTTAGTTTCCATGAGAACTCTCATTGCGGAATCTCAACTTCTACGGAGAACTGCTTCCATGCCGTATACTAGAGAAAAGGAGTTGCCCTGTTGAAGTGCGTCTTGAAATCGATACCCATGTAGAAACAAATGACATTTCGTGCGGTCTTTGTAGTGATGACCATTTTACGGGCGATCTTCATGATGTTCTTGTTGGCGGCTTCAGCGGCCATTCATCTTTGGCGGTAAGGAGATGAGTTATGATGCTCGATCTTGAATTCCTCACACAATTCTTTCATCATTTTGTTGTTCAAGTTCGATCCATTATGTGTAATGATCTTACTTGGAACTCCGTATCGGTAAATGAGGTTGTTCTTGATGAACCTCACAACCACTTGTCTTGTAACGTTTGCATAAGATGTTGTTTCGACCCATTTGGTGAAGTAATAAATAGCCACTAGAATGAAGCGATGTCCATTGGACGCTTTTGGTTAGATCATCCCGATCATGTCGATGCCCCACATGGAGAAAGGCCACGGAGAAGAGAGAACATTGAGTAGAGTTGGTGGCACGTGGATCTTATCTACGTAGATCTGACACTTGTGACATCTCTTGGCGTGTTTGACATCGATTCCATTGTTATCAATAGTATCCTGCTCTCAAGATCTTTCTTGACATTGCATGTCCATTTGAATGGGTTCAAAGGATCCTTCATGCACTTTGTTTATTATCATGCACTTGTATGCATCACGCATCGGCAAGACCATGTCGAAGTTTCTTTTATATAGCACATCTTCATTCAGGAAGAAGTTTCTAGAAAGCCTCCTTAGAGTTTTCCTATCTTTGTACGATGCCCCGAGTGGGTATTCACGAATTTGAAAGCGTTTGATGTCGTGGAACCACGGTTTATCATCGAAGCTTGATTGCAAATACATACGCAGGTCTTTCAAGGCGTCTGATACGGATCTTAGGCATATCGTTCCAATGGTTGACTTTGAACATGGAAGATAGAGTAGCCAAGGCGTCTGCCATTCAATTTTGATCTCGAGGAATATGATGCAGTTTAACTTTGTCGAAGAAAGTCAACAAACGTCTTGCATAATCTCTGTAAGGAATCAAACCAAGATGATGAGTTTCATACTTGTCTTTGATTTGATTGATCACAAGGGCTGAATCTCCATATATGTCAAGGATCTTGATCCTCAAGTCGATGGCTTCTTCGATACCCATGATACAAGCTTCATATTCTGCGATATTGTTGGTGCAATCAAATAGTAATCTGGCGGAATACGGGATATGAGAACCCTCGGGAGTGATGATGAATGCCCCAATTCCATTGCCAAAGATGTTAACTGCTCCATCAAAGATCAAACCCCATCTAGATTCTGGATCAGGACCTTCTTCAGGTAACGGTTCGTCACAATCTTTCATCTTTAAGTACATAACATCCTCGTCGGGAAGTCGAACTTGAGAGATCGTTCGTTGATCGGTTGATAAGCCAGTGATCGGCGAGAATGCTTCCTTTGACCGCTTTTTGGGCGCGATCTTGGATGTCATATTGGATAACGACATCGCCATCGAGCAATTCTTCTGTTAAGCGGGCTTTTCAAAGGCGTGCTTGTTGGATCCATTTTGGAGATTAACCAAGTCGTGTGATTGATCATGTCTTGGCGGAGCGCTTTGAAGCCCACACAAAGCTGACATGTTTTCGAGCATGGAGTAGCGAGTTTCCGGATCTGTGAACTTTTTACTCAAATAGTAGATGGCATGCTCTTTCTTCGGTTTCATCTTCTTTGTCCAAGCCATGACCCATGGAATCTTCTAGCGGTAAGGTACATGATTAATGGTCTTCTTTCAATGGCGGAATCAATATCGGCGGTTCGGCGGTATTCCTTGATCTTGTCAAGCGCTTTTGGCAATCTTACATCCACACAACCTCTTGATTTTTGCGGAGAAGCTTGAATATCGGCCCGAGTAGCGATCATTTGAGAGATAAATCTGGAGATGTAATTCAACCGTCAAGAAATCCTCTTAATTGCTTTTACTGTTTGTGGCATAGGCATTTCTTGAATAGCCTTGACTTTGTCGGTCAACTTCAATACCTCTTTGGTGACGATGAAACCTAGGTGTTTTCGGATCTTACCCCAAAGGTGCATTTGTTAGGATTCGGTGGTGAAATTTCCTTAGCGTTGAAACAACTTCAAGAGATATATATGCTCTTCTTGATTATCGAGACTTTGCTATCATGTCATCCACGTAGACTTGATTTCTTTGTGCATCATGTCATGAAAGAGTAGTCATTGCCCTTTGGTAAGTTGCGCTGCGTTCTTTAATCAAACGACATTACTTTGTAGCAAAATGTGCCCCATGGCGTGATGAAGATATCTTCTCCATGTCTTGGAGCCATTACGATCGATTATAGCGGAGAAACCGTCCATGAAGGAAAAGGCGTTGAACTTTGCGGTGCTATCCACTAGCATGTCGATGTCGGTAGTGGGAAATCATCTTTGGGCTTGCTTTGTTCAAGTCCGGTAGTCAACACACATTCGACCTTTCCGTTTTCTTGGAGCGGGCACTATGTTGGCTAGCCATTGAGGATATTCGAGTGGCGAGGAAACTGCGTCGTGCTTTTGGACTTCCTTTTTGATTTTGTCGGCCATTTTAGGGTGAACTCTTCTCGGTCTTTGTTTAGCGGTGGACACTCCGGTCTTAATGGCAAGTGATGCTCCCGATCTTTGGTATCTAAACCGGTATATCTGGTAGGACCAAGCAAACACATCAACATATTCTTTGAGAAGATCTATCGGTTTGCCCTCGGCGTTCTTTGTTGAGTAGAGTTTGGATGTTTACTTCTTTTTTGTCTTCCTCAGAACCTAAGTTGATTGCTTCCATAGGCTCTTTGTGAAATGAATGATTCTTTCCTCGTGCTTAAGTAGTCGAGAAATCTCATTGGTTTCTTCTTCAACTTCTTCCTTGGCGACTTCACTGGGGATTTCAAAGTTGGGAGAAAGCATAGAGTTATTGCATTTAATGGATTTGTCCATCTGCATATTTGATTTATGTTTGATTAATTAAGTCTTATTCTTTTTTTTGAAAAATTTAATGTGAAAATGTATGCCGATTATTATTATTATATTTTTTCGAAGATTTTTATTGTGTTTTTTAGGATTATCATTTCCAAGAAAAGGTAAAAATGAAAAACAAACACAAAATGTGGAATCAAAACAACGCTTTTATTTATGATTCACAATATGAAACATGGCCCTAAAATACAAACTCATTTGTCTTGGGCAAGAAAAAGAGAAATTATTTAAAAGCTAAACCCTATAAAACATCTCTTACGTGGGCGGCGAGAGTTCAAAACAAAAGCAAAATAAACTACTTAGAACTATGAACATTAGTCCGAACTAGCAGGGCTTCCAATAGTGGCGAACTCCTTGGAAGTCAAGATCTGTGTAGTTTTCCACTTGGCTTAGTTCTTGAATAGACTTTGGTGGTTGGTCGAGCAGGCTTTGAAGACTCAGGCGAATGACCTTGCCTTTTGTCTTCTTTGAAGCGATCTTCTTACCTTGATGGACGGATCGAAGCATGGGATACAACATATGTACTTTCTATTGGCATTAGTGTTGAATTACGGGATGTTCTTTCCAATCTTACGAGTGAAGAGACTCATTATCTGCGATACTTTCCAATTCGTATCCCGAATCGTATCCACGATCTTGATAATTACGTTGATGTAGTGATAGTTAAGATCGGTTTAACAAACTCCACGAGGCGCGTTAAGCAGCGATCTTCATTCGGAATCTCAATTGGTTGATGAGATCGAGAAGATGGGTATAAATCTTCTGGTTGACTTGGATACTCAAAAGGATTGTCCCATCCAGTGGGCTGGATGTCTTCAATTCTGATTTTTGAGCTTTCAGGTGCAGTATACTTCACCATGTAGTCAAACTTTCCACTTGGTTCTCCTAAGGTATCCCAAATTTCAGAAGGGACAGGTGGATTTTCATTCTCATTCTTTTGTAGGGACATGCCTTTGAATTGGTCAGTCGGAGGATAGAATGGCGTGTACAATTCTTCCTGGGACACATATTCAGAGCTGGTAAGATAAGGGCTCCACTCTTCAGATCTGGAGAGATCGTCTTCATCTCCTTCATCGGTAAGAACATTAACCTCTTGAAGAACAGGGTTTAAGAAACCCCCACTGTGGAATACTTCTCTGATTGGGTGAAGAGTTTCATCCTTTTGATTGTCTTTAGGAAATACTGGAGCAAACCCGAGCCCGGCCTTTGTCTCGTTGTTGACAGGTTTTATTACTTGTCCCCAACTGCTGACATTCTTGTCTTTCCTATCTGTCTGCTTCTTTGTAAGAGGAGATAGATGATGCGCTTTTGCTTTCATCTTCTAACGAAAGTCCTTGGAGCTGCGTCCCTTCAGCGTCGTTGGGCGTGATGAAAGAAAAGCTGGATAAATGGCTTACTAGTGGCAGCTTGTTCACCGATGGCGGTGCTTCCCATTCACTTGTGAACTTTAGTTTTTAATGGAAGTGGATGTCTGACTCACCTTCATGTATCCATGGTCTTCCTAGCAAACAACTATAGCGGTGGCACATCCATGACACGGAAGGTGATTTGGAAGGTATGTGGACCAATCGTCATTGGAAGATCGACTTCCCAATATGATTTCCTAGACCCATCAAGGCTCTTACCACTATATCATTGAATTTCATCGGCGTTCCTTTGTAAGACAAGCGAGCAAGAGTCGTTTTGGCATTACATTTAAGGATGAACCGGTATCCACTAATCGTTGGACGAGGAATCGATTGGCAAATCATTGAGATATCACGAGCCAATTGTGATCTTTCCCTTCCTCAGGGAGCTCTTCATTCTTTGAAGCTTAAATTGTTGCAAGCTATTATGTTGCCCTGAATTCCACCAAATTGATCTGTAGTCACATCGTGATCTCGTAAGCGATCTAGCACTTTCATCAAAGCTTCTTGGTGGGCTTGAATTGAAAGAGAGACGATGTCGAAATCTTGGAGGAGTGCATCCGTGATCCTGACTCTGTACTCGCTTTTCTTGATTAGCTTCAAATTTCATCGAAATCTGAGTTGGCGTTGGTTCCATAAGGCGGTCCAACGTTTACGTTTGAATACCAGCAGGAATCCTCGTGGGGTTCGCGGGAGGTGTAATGCTTGGATTTTGTCTAATAATAGGAACAGGCGGCTTTGGTGGCAGGGTATGTACTCGTCCACTTGGCGTTACTCGTCCTATCTCGATTATGTTAACATCGGTGAAAAGAGTTGGCATGGGTTTCTCCTTACCATCTTCTATCATAGTCGCCTTTGTATTGATAGGGAGCGCTGTTAGGCGTATGGAGCAGGACCGGTGAGCGGATCACCAAAGGAGACTACGGAACTTTGAACCGTTATGTTCGACTTCCACATGCTCGAGCACGTTGAAGCGAGGGATAATGACGTTCATTTCGGGAATTTCTGAGTTGATATCTGAGACTAAAAGCTCATGCGGAAAATGCCCTACCATATTCACGTCATAGTCGTTTACATTCACGAAGATCTAAATATCACCAATGTCTATTAGTTGAATATCGCTTTATGAGTTGGACATCCTCGAAAATCCTTGAAGCGATTATTTGTGTAGTCATGTTTAGTGAAAGTGCCCATTGTACTGTATATATCATGGAGCTCTACCAAACTTTCTCTTATCATATTCACATCTGTGACAAGATACCGATCTGTATTCCTTAGTATCAAATTCACGGTATGCCCACTATGATTGGGAAGTGGATATGCTTGCACGTTTGGATTTGTATTTCTGAAGGAGAGAAGATTAGACCTTAATAACCTTTGTACTTCAGCTTTTAGTGCTATGCAATGTTCGAGATCATGACCCGGTGCCCCTTGATGAAAAGGGCAAGATACGTCTGCTTTCTACCACCATGGTAATTTTTCTGGTACCGGGGTTGGTGACCTTGTTTGCACAAGATTCCTTTCTATTAACGCAGGATATAATTCTGTGTACGTCATCGGAATTGGATCAAACTGCGAGACCACAGGCGCCGCAGTTACGATTGTTGAGCTGAGCCTATTGTCGAAATTGTTGAGTTAGCTGAGCTGAAGCAATTCTGTGTTGAACTTGTATTAACAATTGGTGCTATAAGCACTTACATTGTTGTCGGCTGACATTCTTCCTTGGTTTCCCTCGGGATACCATTCCTATGTCATGTTCCTTCATTTTTGTAAAACTAGTTCCAACCTTCTTGGTTCCACTGGAAGTCCCTATTTCTCTGGTTAGGCGTCCTGTTCGAACTCCTTCCTCTAGCCGCATTCCCATGCTTACCATCTCGGTGAAATCTCGGGAATGGCGATCATCCGTTAAATGATAAAATGGGCCAAGAGTGTTTAAGAAAACCTTGGTCATTTCCTTCTCCTCTAACGGTGGGTTGACTTGGGCAGCAATTTCCCTCCAACGTTGGGCGTATTCTTTGAATGTCTCTTTTTCCTTCTGAGACATGGAGCGGAGTTGATCCCAATCTAGAGCCATGTCCAAGTTGAATTTGTACTGTTGGACAAAGGCTTCGCCTAGGTCATTGAATGTCTGGATATTCGGACTATCTAGTCCCATGTACCACTTCAGTGCGACACCGGTGAGACTGTCTTGGAAATAGTGAATTAGCAATTGGTGATTGTCGTTGTACGTAGACATCTTCCTGGCGTACATCGTAAGATGACTCTGCGGGCAGGACTTTCCTTTATACTTTTCAAAGTTAGGGACTTTGAACTTTGCAGGTATCCTTACGCGAGGAACTAGGCATAAATCATGGGCATTCTTCCCAAACAATTCCTTTCCATGGATTGTTTTAATCTCAAGCTGCATCTTAAGGAGTTGTTCCTGGAGATTCTCCATCTGGCCACGAGGATTCGTGTTATCGCCTGGATTATGATAGACTTCTTCATCTGCAGTAGTGTGAACTACAGATGCTGAGTTTGTCATGATCGGTTGAGAAACCGTCATAGTAACTTGCGGAAAGGTTACTCCATGCTGTGGAGTAAGTGTTGAGTTCTGTAAAGTAGGAACTTCAAGCGTGGTTGTTTGTACCTGAGAAGTGGGTTGACAAAATCCGATGCCGAAATTAAAAGGCATGCCCCATGGATAACCGGCATCTTGAAGAGTGGACTCTTGCTGCAGCAGTTGAGCTGGGTAGTAACCTCTGAAATCGTTGCTGATTTTGGCGCTCAATGTTGCTAGCGACTTTGCGTGATATAGAACTTACCAAAGTGAGTCTCTCCACCTCTTCTGAAGTGTTGTCAATGTCTGACTCAACATTTTCTTGCTCAAAACCTTCCATTATTTTCCTTCTTTTTGAGCAGTATTGTATATACGAGGTTGGTGTGGGCGATGGTTAGAAACTCTAAGGCCGCGACACCTTGGCGATCATTTCCTTTACGGAAAAATTCGAAACATCGGACTCTAAACAATAAACTCGATATGCAAAGTATGATGCATGATTATGAATGCAAAGAAAAATTTCCAAAATTTACGCTAAAGAAATTTTTGGCAAATGTTTGGAAATTTGCCAAAATTTCTCTTTAGCGTATAATCTGAAATTCTCTTCATTCATAATCATGCATCATACCCATGTCGTTATTTGGAATCGATCTTCGATTTTTTGAAAGATCGCCAATGTCGTCGGCGGGGCCGACCACTTCGTGCATGCAACTCGTTCAAGGAAAAATGGAGGTTTGACGAAAATGTTGACAAACAACGGTGACTTTGCCAGGGGAAAGTGGAGGAGACTCCTTTAATCGGATCGGTGGCAGCTTCATGAGAAGTGGGCGAACTGGCGGGTCAAATCAGCGACATTCGGTTACTGCTCGGTTTCAACATTGCGACGACGATTCACTCTTCGGTATTCGAGGTTATCCGTGAGACATGCTTCGGCGTCGGTTCGTCGACCTGCTACCGGTGCAAACAACCGCGTGCGATTCTGCTACCGAGAACTCGGCGTTCTCGGCGGCATGGGTAACCTTCCGCAATCATATGACGGTTTCTCAATCGATCATGACTAACTGACGTAGGTTCACACTGCTGGCGATGAGGTCTGTCATAACCTGGCGATAACCGCAGCTGATGGAAGAATCTCGGAACGACCATAAATGGAGCTTGAGATGATTAGGTGGAAGAATGGGAAAATCTTGGAATAATATGGTTCATAAGCGTGGTCTCGCCAGTTCAAAGTCGCGATTTGAAAGTATGAAGAGATTCTTGCAGGCGGTCATCTGCGATATGTGAAGGCGTCTGCGATCGCAGTGCTCGTCATATTTTCCGGGGCGGTCTTACCGGTGCCGCGGCGGTGGTACATGGGACTGGGCGATCGCGAATCGGTTTCGTCAGCATGACCTAAGCGAACTTTGTCCAACAATCAAGTCAGCTTGGACGAGCTCATGTCGGATCAGTGTCTCCGGATGCCGGGCGATTCAGAAACATGCGCGTTGGGTAAATTTCGAGAGACCAAGGTTGCCAGCCATTTACCGAGCGCATCGATGTGACCGGTGCGGATAATAGCATGAACTGAGACTAGGGGACCGAGCTGTAACGCTAGTCAAAGATGGATCTTCGGTGGAACTATGAACGATTCCAAGAAAGGGAACATGACATGGAATATTATCAAAAGCCAAGAAAGAAGATGTCGGTCAACAACGACGGTAGCGTGGCGCGTTGTGCTGGACCAAATGCGGTACCTGCGTTTCGACAGCTCAACGAGCAACCGGCTCAACAATACGGCAATCGGGAACCGGCTTCCAGTCTCGCGGTTGATCCAATTCAATGGTATAAAACATCACGCGTTAATAGAAAGGTCTTGTGCGATCGGTTACACGCCGGTCTGAAAAATTACCATGGTGGATGCAACGATGTATCTTGCCCTTTTCATCAGGGCACGGTGGCGATCTCGCGCCGCAGCACTAAAGATGAAGTCCGGTTGGTGAATCAATCTTCTCTCCTTTAGAACAATCAGGTAATGTGACGAATCACTTCGATCATATGGTTTGCTGACGTGATTTTGGGCTAAGTATATCGATGTCTTGTCGCGATTGAATGATAGAAGTTTGAGCCGCAACTCCATGCATGCCGCCAGACTATGACTCTTGATCTTGCTAACACCCGAGGATGTCGGCCGTAAGCCGGACGTTCAGCGACCAATAGACATTGGTGATGCGAATTTCGGCGGGCGACTGTAACGTGAATATGGTGAGGCCCTTTCGCCGGGCACAGTCTCAAATATCGCTTCGGAAATTCGTCGCGTCATTATCCCTGTTTCAATGTACCAGTGTGTGGAGTTGAATATAACGGTCAAAATCCGGTCTCCGGTGATCATGCCGTCTGATTCTGTGGCACGTTATATCAATGCGGTGCACTATGATGAGAGATGGGAAGAAGAAACCCGTGCTGCTCTTGTGATGTTAATATGAAATAGGGCAGTGGCAGCGGTGGTGCTGGGTTGCCACCAAACCAGTGTTCCTATTAGTCCGGTGTACCTCCGGGAAATCCCATGGGGATTCGGTTAATCAAGCACAAGCGTTGGACCACCATAATGGAACAGCGTCGACTCGGTTCGATGAATTTGAAGCTAATCGAAAGGCGAGACGGTGGATCGACTAATGCTTGACTCCTCCAAGCCGTGCTATCTCTGCCGATCCGGCCGAGCTTTGATGGTGCTGGATCGGCTTCGTGAATCGCGGCGTGCGAGATGATCGGTTGAAGTGTGAGCAACAGCGACTGCAACAATGAAAGCGATGAAACTCCGGAGGAGAAAGATCAATGTCTCAAATGATTCGATCGATTCTGCAATCAGCGTGCTGTGAATGGTTCGTCCAAATGTAATGCCAGCGACTCTTGCTTCGTTGCTCTTCGAAACGTGATTCAATGTGGTGGTAAGAGCGATGGGTCTAGGAAGACTACGGTGAAGTCGACCTTCGATGACCGGTCCGTGCAAATCTTCGGTCGTGGTTGCGTTGCTGTTGTTGCTGGGAAGACCATGGATACATGAGGCTGGCACTCCGTCAAGCTTCAATTCGCGATGAAATGGGAAGCTGGTGACCATCGTGAACAAGCGTACTAGTAAGCCGTTTATCCGGCCTCTTTCGTCGCGACCAACGGCGTTGATGCGATTCGAGGACTTTCGTTGAAGATGAATCTCTGACAGCGATCGTCTGAAGCGCCGCAGTAGATGGTGGTGCTGCGGGTTGAGACTAATCAAACTTCGTCGGACAAATCGAACTCGGGTTTGCTCGATGAAAGCAATCAAGGATGAAGCTCTGCCCGTCGGCGTGATGAGGTTTCTTGGCTGTTCAGGAAGGTTAACGTTCTTACCAGTGAAGGTGATGAAGACAATCTGCGGATGGGAAGGATGAACATCTTTCCGACTCTGAATATCTCGAGGAAGAATTATAGCCGTTCATCCTCGGCGATCGTCAATAATCTGAGGAATGAAGGTTGTCCTGCGGGGTGTGGGATGCTTTGGAGAACGGGTGGAAAGTTTGACTACATGGTGAAATGCTTGCACAGGCTCAAGCGATTGAACATCGACCAATGGATGGGATCACGGTATCCTGATCGTCGGGAAGAGTTCTCTTCCTCGATCTCGTTCAACCAATGAGGTTCGGTGAAGATCTGGCGGCACTGTGGAGTTTGTTAAAGCAGATCTTAACTATCACTACATCAGCGTGATTAATGAAGATCGGGATCTGAGCTGGGTTGGAGCGTTTGCGGATGATGAGTCTTCACTCGAAGATTGGAGTATCCGATTCAACTGCAGTGGAATGTTCATATGTTGTGTTCCATGTTCTCGATCTATCAATCAGATCCGAAGATGAAATCCCGGCGACACGGCAAGGTCAACTGGGTCAGTCTTCAAAGCCTGACCGATGACGACAAAATCTACCAAGCTAAGCCAGTGGAAAACTACGGTATCTTGGCGTCAGGTTCGTAACCTGGAAGTTGACTAATGTTCATGGATTCTAAGTGGTTTATTTTGCTTTTGTTTGAACTCGCCTCGCCAGCGAAGAGATGTTTTATAGGGTTTAATAATCTCTCTTTGTCTTGCCCAAGACAAATGAGTTCAAGACCTGTTCATGGTGAATCATAAATAAGCGCGTTTGATTCCACATTGTGTTTATTTTCATTTTACCCTTTTCTTGGAAATGATACAAATAAAAATAAAAACAAATAAAAATAATGCATACTTTCACATGAACTTTTTAAAAATGAAAAAAGAAGGCTAATTAATCAAACATAAATCAAATATGCTTGATTAGCAGATGGACAAATCCATTTAGCGCAATAGTTCTATGCTTTCTCCCGACTTTGAAATCTGAAGTCATGGGAAGAAGTTGAAGAAGAGATCGGATGAATTTCTCGACTACTTAAGCATGAGGAAAGAATCGTTCACCTCACAAGAGCCTTTGAAAGCAATCAACAATTACGAGGAAGACAAGTGAACATCAGAGCTACCGGCAGCAACGTCAAGGGCAGGCGATAAATCTTCTCAAATAATATGTTGATGTGTTTGCTTGGTCTTCCAAGACATGCGTGGTTTAGATACCCGACATCGTGGAGCATCACTTGCCATTAAGGCCGATGTCTGGTTAAACAAAAGGCTGAGAAGAGTTCACCAATAATAAACATTAAAAGGGATTCAAAAGACTCGGCGCAAGGTTTCCTCGTCTGAATATCCTCAATGGCTAGCCAACATGGTGCTGTCTCCAAGAAAGATGGAGGGTGGAATGTGTGTTGACTAGACTTGAGAAACAAGTCCAAACACGTGATTTCGGCATGTGGACATGCTAGTGGATAGTCTTGCAAAGTTCAGCTTTCTGGTGGACGGTTTCTGGGTTATGGGAATGGCTCCCTGTGGAGGACATCCTTCATGGGGCACATTTTGCTACATAATGGTTGGATTAAAGAATTCGGGCGCTTACCAGGGCAATGTACACTCTTTCATGACATGATGCACAAAGAGATCGGAAGGTACGTGGACGAAATGAGGTCGACCGCAGAAGAACATTGTGACTAAGCGGAATTTCGGGCTTAGCTTTGATCCTGTGCTGCTGGGGTGGATCTGGAACTGGTTTCATCGTCAGTCAAGTGGTTGACCTGACAAAGTCAAGGCTATTCAATGCCTCGCCACATGGAGAAAAGCAAGTAAGAGGATATCTTGGACGGTTGAATTACATCTCTGATTTATCTCAAATGACTGCTACTGTGGGCCGATATTCAAGCTTTTCGCAAAAATCAAGATATTGTGTGGACGGTTGGCGTTATCAGAATCTGTCGAGAACCTCAATCTTCCGATTCCTCGATCGAGGAAGGCTGCCAATCATGTACCTTGCGTTAACAAGATTCCATGAATGCGTGCACAGTGAAGCAGTGAAAGAGCATGCCATCTATTAAAGTAAAGTTCACGGGCGTGGCTTCTCCATGCTAGGAAAACATGTTGTGCTGGTATGGGCGAAACATCTCCGCTAGTACATGATCAATCACCCAACGGTTAATCTCCAAATGGATCGATCAGTATGCTGACTGCTGGAAG
Organism: Vicia sativa; assembly: GCA_021764765.1. Classification (NCBI taxonomy): domain Eukaryota; kingdom Viridiplantae; phylum Streptophyta; class Magnoliopsida; order Fabales; family Fabaceae; genus Vicia; species Vicia sativa. Next base: position 166,137,893 of record CM038795.1, on the reverse strand, counting down.
AATTGCTCGATGGAAGATGTGTTATGCGAGGTATGTCCGATGCCGTGTTCAAAAGCGGTCGAAGCATTCGCCGATCACTTGGCTCAACGGCTCACCGATCGTTCGGCTCACAGCGAGGATGTTATGCGAAGATGAAGATTGTGATGAACCGCTACTTGAAGAAGGTCACGATCAAGAATCTAGATGGGGCTTAATTTTGATGGGCGGTTAGTGTCTTTGGCAATGGAATTGGCGATCATCATCACTCGAGGGTTCTCATATTCCGTTTTCACCAGTTGCTGTTAACAATATCGCGAATATGAAGCTTGTATCATGGTATAGAAGAAGCCATCGATTTGAGGATCAAGATCCTTGACATATGGAGATTCATGATCAATCAAATCAAAGATGAAACTCATCAACTTGGTTTGATTCCATACAAAGATGTGCAAGGCGTTGACTTTCAACAAGGAAGACGCATCATATCCGAGATCGGTCGGTGTGGCGCCTGGCTACTCCTGTTCAAAGTCGGCAATTGAATGATATGCCTAAAATCCGTGTCGGCGTATGCGTGACGTTAGCATGATGGCAAATGGTTCGGCGCCGCTTCAAATTCGGAGTACCCCACTGGGGCATCATCATCAGATAGGAAAACTTTAAGGGGCTTTCTAGAATTTCTTCCTAAATGAAGATGTGCTATACAAAAGAAACTTGGCATGGTCTTGCAGATCGTCGGCGGGGCGGAATGATAATTCACGGTGGGAAGGGTCCTGGAACAATTCGGGCATAATAATGTCGAAGATCTTAAAGCGAGATATTGGATAACAATGGAATCCGATTGCTATAAACCGTCAAAAGATGTCATGCCAGGTCGCGGAGATAAGATCCACGTGCCACCAACTACTCAACGTTCTCTTCTCGTTTTCATGTGGGGCATCAGCATGATTGGGATGATTGAACCAAAAGTCAGAACGCAAGCTTCATTTTGGTGTTATTGTTCCTTTCGCAAATGGGTCGGCGGCATCTTCGCCAATCACAAGACAAGTGGTTGTGAGGTTCATCAAGAACAACCTCATTTGCCGTATGGAGTTCCATGGATCATTACGGAGGAACTTGAACAACGGATGAAAAATGATGAGGAATTCAGATCGAGCATCATAACTCGTCTCCTGCCGGGCCAAAGATGAGCGGCGCGGTTGAGCGCCAGCAAGAACCAAGAAGATGTCGGGAGATGGTCATCACTTACAGGCGGCGCGAAATGCTTCCATTGCTCATGGGTATCGTCTGGATCTTGCCGACGGGCAACTCCTTTCTCTAGTATCTGGCGACGGTGCTCCATGAAAATGGAAATTCTCACGAGTTCAAATCATGGCTCAAGAAATCTCCACGGTTGTCTTTCGTAAAAGAAAACCGTGTCTTTTCAATCAAAATGCGCATCTTCTCGAGAGAGAGAGATCCGGCAAGATTATGCTGCGTGAAAATAGAAACTCATTTTGAGATCTGTTTCCATCACTGACTGTTATTCACAAGACTGAATACTCAGTAAATTTCTCAAGAATTACTTTGTTATAGTTATCACTTCGCTGATAATTGGTAATATCTTCAGAGCCCATTACCATAAACTATCACAAAGGCGATAATTGGTAATATCATTTTCACTTACCTTAAACATTGTCACAAGGCTGACAGAAGGTAATTTTCTCGTTTCCCAAAGCGAAACAGATATTCACATGCATTGTGAATCTATTTTCCCAGTGAAACAAATTGCTTGTTTCCCAACAAATAGGATTCTCCTTTCTTAGACAGATTGAGTCATCCTCACAATCATTCCCCCGGTATATCAATCTTTGATATCTCCTGGGTAAACTTTTTGCAATCCTTTTGCATTATCCGCATTCTTGGTATCTTAGGTCCAAAATTTGCGTATTCTGATATTTAAGTCTCTTCACACCTATCGAGACGAAGATATTCATCTTCATATCTTAGGTTAAAGAAACTTAAATAGGGGCATCTGTCATACCCCAAATTTTGACCTAATATACCACCTCACATTTGCATCATTGCATCACTAACAGTTCAGAACAGAATTAATCGGGTGTGGCTTCTACAGGTCAAAATCAGGGTTTCACAAATTTTTCATCTGTTCAAGAGGTGATCAATTAGGGTTTGAGTTCTCACTCACCTAAATTGATCTATCTTAATCAATCATCAACCCTTGATCTTCGGATATCCAACTTTTCTCTCTGATCTATCAAGGATCGACCAATTAGGGTTTCATCGAGATAAGGAATCTTGATTTTACGATCAATGAATGAATTTTTGCTGGAGGATCTTCATGTCTTCAATACAACATATTGACCTAATTTCTTGATTCAAAACATCACGAGAGGTTCACATTTTCATCGATCAATTTACGGATCATCGGATGAAATTTCATACACTTGAAAAGTCAAACTTTGACTTTTGGTTAACTTTTCAATCATCAAAATACTTCAAATGATCCATCATGATCATAAAAAATCAAGAAATTTGGAAAAGTCAACAAAAGTCAAAATTTTCAACACTAGAAAAATTTTCAAGTGTTAAAATTTCATGTTTTCATACTTTCATGGCATTTTTCACATAGTTCCATTTGGAATTGAAAAAACTCAAAACATGAAAGTTGTAGCCCTATTACAAGCGTTCCAAAATGTCCAAAACTTGCAAATCCATTGTGTCTAGCTATGCTTTTGATTTTGAAACATAGAGCTCCATAAGCCATGATTTTCAAGTTCAAGCTTCAAAGTTACAAATCATTTTTTGATTTTCTCTCCTTCTAGAAGCCTTGCCACCTAGCCAAGATGGATAGAGCTGATAAAAATCAGATGAGAGGTAATTATGATGGAGATAAGATCAAGTTAAGTTTTAACCATGGTTAAAGGAAGGTTCCTTTTGCATTTATGGCAAAAATGACTTTCTTGCCCTCTAAGGCAAGTTGTACAAATCCAAGCCAATCTTCTTCACTTACCATTCTGATTTCTTGACCTATAAATAGAGGTCATGTTTGCAAATTGAAACCACACCAAAGCTATGCAAAATCAAGCTTTCTCTCTTCTTTCTTAAATTTCAAGTTTTATGGTTCAAAGTGAGAATTCTTGCATTTTTAAAATCTTGTGAAAAACTATGAGAAATTTGGTGTCTAACATGCCTTAAAATCAATATAGAACTGGTTTGAAACTTAAAATCGACTTAAAAATAACCAGAAATCAGATTTTCTTTTCAAAATTCCAAAGCTTGTAAAAACTGCCTTAAGCTTCAAACTGACAATTGGCTCGAGCTAATCTTGATTTTTTGATTCAAACATCATCAACATACTTCATATGGATGATGCAGATCATTACTCTTGACCTGTAACACCTCTAACCATGAATTCGAGTTTCACTTTAAGCACATGCAGGTGGACTTGGTCAGAATGATCCAGGCTATTTCAGAGCAAGCATAGCATCCTCACACGTTCCACAAGTCCATTGGTGCTATAGCATCATCAAATCAACTACTGTGACTCCTTCGAAGAAATCGATCTCAGCTTCAAGAGGTAAGAACACGAACTTTGAACTTCATATTTTCTAACTTCCAGTTCAAAAATGGCTTGGCCGTTTTGTTTCTGCACCTTCACTGATCATTAACCCTCAATCAATTACTGTTTCCATGATCATACGATTTCAATTTGATTTTTAGGAATTAGGGTTCTTGGCGTTTTCGGAAATTTAATCATGTTTAACTAAAAATAAATGAAATTAACCCACATCATCATGTTCCTAGTTCAATTTCGATCAAGTTTGATGTTTACATCGAGCAATTTCATCAAGAAACAAAGAATCCATGGCTGGATGAAGGATCGAGGAAGAAGAAGAGCATTGCGCGCGTTTCCCAAAAATTCAAATTTTCAGTTTATAATATAACTAATTGGATTGGCATAAGTGAACGGATGTATTTCCTTGTTGATTTGCCGACTCACCTTTAAGTCACTTGCCTTGCCTTGATGGTCGGGTTCGAGTAGCCTTGGGACCATTTTTGCCAAACTTTTTTGTTTTCTCTTCACATTTTTTTCAAACTTTGACTCTTTCAAAAACCAATCAAAACTCCTCATTTTGAGGTGATTTTTTGCACACGTGTCATTTAACATCTCTATTTTATGATGATGTCAAAAAATTCGAAAATACTTTCTTTTGATTATATTTTTATCGAGTGAAAACAAGGCGTTTTGAGTACTTTTCAAAGTACTTTTCAAAGACATTCTTTCAAACTTCGAAACTCGAAACTTTTTCAAACTTCTTGTAAGTATATTTCATCTTTCAAAAACACTTTCAAGATCTTTTCAAACTTTTCATCAAACTTACATCCTTTTCCATGATCGACCCGATTTGAAGATAAAACCAGAACTCGTTTTCCTCGAATTTCTTAACCGATCATGGGCCTCCCTCCTGTGTAAGTCCCAATTCTTTTATGTACATACATATTTCCTTGTACATATCCAATTTTTTATGTACATACATATTTCCTTGTACATCCAATTCTTTTATGTACATACCAATTTTACTTGTACATCTGAGATACCTTTGTAAATATTCAAGTATAGACAAACTTCGTCCGTTTGTTTTCATTTCGCTTGTATATATAATGAATACCATTGGTATACAAAGGAGCATTATTTCTGGTGAAACTGCTTTTAAACCAATGGGCCTCCCTTACGGTGTAAGTCCCAACTCTCCTATGTACATAGACATCTCCTTGTACATAAATACTCATTCGTGTACATATTTACTTCCTTGTACACATTCAAGTAGTCAAGTTACGCTCGTTTCAAACGTTCGTTTTACACACACTTGTTTATATTTCCTTCATAAACTTTTGTAAATAAACATTACACGCATTGTTTATATTTCCTTCATAAACTCCTGTGAATAAACTTCATACACTTGTTTATATAACTGTCTAGTTATAACATAACAATTAGCCTAACAACTAGGTTCCCCACAAAGTTAGCCTCCTCTTGGGCTTTGTACAAGATAACTCATTCATCTGAGTTCAGCCTCCTCTTAGGCTTCATATAAGAAAACTCATTTACTGAGTTAGGCCTCCGCTTAGGCTTCATATAAGGCAACACTCCCCTGCTGAGTCAGCCTCCTCTTGGGCTTCATTCAAAAGAACTCCTCATTGAGTTTAGCCTTCTCTTGGGAATCAAACAAGAAAGAGACCAGGAAATCTCTTAACAGCCTCCTATTGGGCTTCCAATACAAAGAATCACCCGCGCTAGGATAGAACCCTGAGAGTATGATTTCTCGGTGAAATCACTCTTGAATCCTAAGAGGATGGTTTCCCGGTGAAACCACTCTTAAAGCCAAATCCAGCCATACCCTATAGCTTCCTCTTGAGCTTCATACAAGGACCCTCGATGACCCTCGGAATGCCTCCTCTTGGGCTAACAATACAAGGACCCATGGGCTTCTTAAAAGCATCCCCTTAATCCAATCAATTTCTCCTAGAGATTTAGACATCTATCATGTCTATGGAAGAAGTATCTCATCTATCACATCACATACAATCAAAAACTTTTCAAACTCTTTTCAAACAAAAACATCTCTTAATCGTAAGTGGTAACGCTTGAACACTCAAGCAAAACACCCAATTCTTACAATTAAAAGATTCAATCATTTTTCAAACATCTTTCCAAAACTCGTAAGTGGTAACGCTTGTACACTCAAGCAAAACACCTATAACTTACGATGAAAGATTCAATCAATCAACCTTTTTAAAATGTATGTGATGAAATAGATTAGATACATTTTTCATTAAGATGACATTCGTCTTTGTCTCTTAATAACATCCTGTTGCTTCCACTAGCATAAGTGGGAACTACGATTGCTCGACTTTCTCAACATCCTTTGAGAATCGTGAGCACAAGGTCTCAAACCAAACAAACCATAGATCCCTTTAGATCCGAGCTACAAATGCTCGATTCCCATTAAGGGATATGTATCAGAAGATCCCAATGATCTTTGCGAGCACAATAATAACAAAACCTAGGATCCACATAATCTACCCTTCTTAAAATCCAAAGGAGAAACTTTCCCAATCATAGAAATAACAATTAAAACACACAAACATATCAAACATATTCATATATAAAGCTATAGATAATTATATATATTGGGTGCTCCATCTATTCCCTTTATATAACAAACCCCTTGCCCGAATCTCCAATGCGTTGCGTCTAGTTCGCTTAGTCGTAATGCATATCAAATCAATTGAGGTATAGCTTTCCCTTTTTCATAATCATTTTCTTGTGTTGGAAAAATAAAGCTTGATGCGGCATCTTTATAAACAAATCAAAAGTGAATTAAGATTCAGTGGACTTCGGATAAACCATCAAGATTTCCATGTTATTTCATTGTTTGTCTCGAGGAGGCTCATGCTAAAGCCTTGGTGAAGTTTCTAAAGAATTCTCACATACCGCAAGAACTTACGCTGACCAATTCGAAAGTTATATTGCCATCGACCGCAGCTAATGGTTTTGGCTTTTCGATCTTGATCTAACTCGTCTTGGAAAACACAAAAACCTTACACATTTACGTAGATAAGGGCACTACATTGTCTCATGTGTTGGTGGATACTGGCTCTGCTCTGAAAGTCCTACCAAAGAGTGCTCTCGACCGATTTGATGCTAAAAAAGTGGTCATGAAACCTAGTGACATAATTGTAAGAGCTTTTGATGGTTCGAATAAAGTAGTACTTGGAGAGCTCAACATGTCGATCAAAGTGGGTTCCCAGACTTTTGATTCTACTTTCTTTGTGATGGACATTCGTCCAGCTTATTCTTGCCTACTCTGAGGCCCTTGCATACATAGGGAAATTGCCTCCTCACCTGCATCAAAAGTTGAAGTACTCAGTAAAGGGGAAGATTGTTACAGTATGCAGAGAAGAAGAATATATGGTGAGTCATCTGCAATCATTCCTATATTTTGAAATGGAAGGAGATTTTATCGAGACTCCCTATCAAGCTTTCAAAGTAGTTCCGAGTCATGCATGTCGACTCTCTGTCATCCCCTAAAGTTACTAGAGTTCCGCGAAGATGGCCTCACGAGAGTAATTATTTTTTTCTTTTGCTTTTATGCTTTATAGTTTCGAACAATAAAACTTTAAGCCTAGTGCACATTCATACCGGATCACGTCGATAACGACTTTGCTATTGCTAAATATGACTTTGATAATATGATCTACCAAGACGAAAACGAAGGTGAGGAAGATTGTGAAGTTCCAGGAGAACTTTCCAGAATATTACAGCAAGAGGAAAGGGCTATACAACCACACGAAGAACCATCAAAAATTGTTAATCTAGGTACTAAAAAAGACAAAAGAAATCAAGATAAGCGGGTCTTGAGGCGATGTTAAAGAAATATTGATCCGATGCTACGAGATTACATCGAGATTTTTGCTTTTCTGGACATGCCAGTTTAGAAATCGACATTGTGGTACACCGACTACCCACGAAGGAAGGTTTTCTCCCTGTGAAGAAGAAGATTCGTCGTATGTGTCCTGAGATGTCTGAGAAAATTAAAGTCAAAGTTATGAAACAATTTAATCTCAGTTTCTTAGTCGTTACTTCTTATCCACAGTGGGTTGCGAACGTGGTTCCCGTAGCTAAGAAGGATGGCAATATGCGCATGTGTGTGGACTATCGAGATCGGAATATGGCGAGCCCGAAAGATGATTTTCCGCTTCCACATATTGATGTCCTAGTTGACAACAACGCTCATCATAAAGTTTTCTCTTTCATGGATGGTTTCTCTGGTTACAATCAGATTAAGATGGCTTCCAAAAACATGGAAACGACTATTTTTGTTACACAGTGGGGCACTTTCTATTATAAGGTCATGCTGTTTGGGTTGAAGAATGTTGGTGCAATATGTCAACATGTTATGGTGGCTTTATTCCATGATATGATCCATCACGAGATAGAGGTTTACGTCGATGACATGATATCTCGATCAAAAACCAAAGAAGAACATCTTGGTCATTTGCGTAAGCTGTATGATAGAATGAAGAAATAGAGATTGAGTTTGAATCTGAGCAAATTCACATTTGGAGTAAGATCCGGAAAACTCTTGGGATTCATTGTCCGTGGTAAAGGTATCGAAGTTGACCTTTCTAAGGTTAAAGCTATTCAATAAATGCCGTCCCCGTCACGAGGAAAGTGTGAGAGTTTCTTAGGACGACTTAATTATATTTCTAGATTCATTGTACATCTAACGCTACTTGTGAGCCAATATTCAAGTTCTTGAAAAGATCAAGTAGTACAATGGAATGACGGTTCCTAGATAGCTTTTGACAAAATCAAGGTACCTACGAAACCTCTTATCTGATGCCAACAATTAAGGGAATACCTCTGATCATGTACTTAACAGTATTAGAGAATTCAATGGGGTGTGTGTTGGGGAAACATGACGAGTCTGGTCGAAAAGAGTGTGAAATATACTATCTTAGAAAAAAGTTTACCGACTATGAAACAAGATACTCACAGCTTGAGAAAACTTACAGCGCTTTGGCTTGGGTTGCTCGTCGACTAAGACAATATATGTTGACCCACTACCTTGTTGATCTCTAAGATGGATCCGATAAAATACATATTCGAGAAACTTGCTCTCTTCGGAAGAATAGCAAGATGGAAAATGATCTTGATTGAATATGACATCCAATATACTACTCAGAATGCAAACAAAGGAAGTGTGGTAGATGATCATTTGGATCATCAAGTTGTAGATGACTATAAGTCCATGCATTTCGAGTTCCCAGACGAGGATATTATGTTAGTCACCGTTCGAAGAGCACGGACGGGTGAAGAACACAGCGAAGATCTCGATGGACCATGGTCTTCGATGGAGCTCTAACGCACTTTGTAACACCCGTTTAATTAATATTATATTATATTAATATTTTGAGTTACCGTTTGATGATTGTTTTGGCGACGAGAATATTTATATTAATCGATATATCTATTAATATATTTGGCGACGTTCGTTCGGTCGGTTTTATTCCATTGGTTCGGTAAAATATTATTCGGACCGATATTTAATTCCCAAATTATTTTAATTAATTGAGTTAATAATATTATTAGGCATTATTAGTGTGTTAATTAATTAGAATAAGTTAGGGGTGAGGAACAAATGCCTAGAATTAGGGTGTACACCTTGGCTTACTAGTAGAAACAACATAAAAACACTTTTCTTTGTTTTTCTTTCCATTTCAACACCAAGCCAAACATAGAAGCATGGAGAGAAAAATAAAGGGTTTTGAAGGAGAAGAAGAAGAAGAGCAACAAGAGAGGAAGCTTTGGTTGGATGTGTAGAGGAATCATGAAGCTTTGCAAGAACAAGATGAGGCAAGGGGGCGCCCATCCCGGCATGGAGGCGGGCGTGGAAGCCCAGGCGTCATACTCCCTCATTCTTATGCTTGGGGCGTTCGTCCCTCTTGGATGAAGGAGGCAACAAATTTTCCATTTTACTGTTTCTTCCGGTTGTTGTTTACATAATTTCTTTTCTTGCGCATGTCTGAGTTTAGCCTCTGTTTCATCAATTTTCCTAATTCCACATATTTCTATTTGGTATCAATAAAATATAATTAGGACATAAGTTAGATTAAATTTGGAACCCGATTATGTTCCGATTTTTCGATTTCATAAATTCGACGATGGGCAAGTTGCTCAATTCAAAATTATTGATAGCTAAGTTCGATTGTAGAACGTAGTGGTGAGGTTAGTTTTTCAAAATTACGAGTTTTTGAAATTGACCGAAATAGGCCAATTCGGTTAAATTGGATTGGATTGCGTTTAGTCGATTTAAGACACGTATGGACAATCCGATTGTGATGTTGACGATTATGATTAATGGGTTATTAGGAATAGCTTTCGCGACAATTATAGGTGTTTGACTATTTTTCGTATTTGGAATTTAGTGAATGAATTGATAATGATGTGGTGTGAATAAACATGATGTTTGCGACGATGTATTTATTAATAATACTTACTTGATATCGATGCAATGATATATGTCTTTGTACATGATGATGTGATGATTATATTGATGTTGTTAATAAATGCTTCCGATTTGTGAATGCATGATTTTGATGATGATGAATTGTTAGTGATGTTTTGCATAATGCAAATATGATGCGATGATATATTTATCTGCGGATAAATTATGGTGATGTGGGCTTTATGCCAATCTTGATGGCGATGATGATGTTTTGTGGTGTTGTTTTATTGTAGTCACATACATTGCTTTGGCGGCGAGGGCTTTTATGTGCGACAGGCTTTTATGCCAAACTGACGATGGGCTTTATGCCGTGTTCCTAATTATGGACAAAGCGGGTACCACATGCATAACATAGTCGTGTCTCATGGAGTGGTTATGTTTATGTTTGAGTTGTTTGGCGTTGGGTTTTAATTGAGGATGATGTTGAATTGCGATGAATATAAATGATGAGTTTTGCGATGGTTTAACTTGATGAAATGCTTAATGCAAATATGATGTGATGATGTTTTTGACGATGGGCTTTTATGCCAAAAGCGTGATGGGCTTTAGCCAATTTGTGATGATTTTATTTATGTTGCTTATGTTATTAGTATTGGTTGATGTTGTTGTTTGATGTTGTTGTTTATGATTGTTGTATGGATTAGTGACATATTAACTTGTGATGATTTCGTGGTGATGATTTATGTGTTGTTGTGATGATTTATCCGATAAGGTTATGGCGATAAAATGTAGATTATACATTAGAATGACGATAAGAGTAAGTGAGTTTTGGATATGCGTAGAATACTTATTAATCCATATCCTTTAAAATTAAAAACTATATATATATATATATATATATATATATATATATATATATATATATATATATATTATCATACCTTTAATTATATGTTTTGGAGTATCACCCTTTACTTGTTTCTCGTTACCTTTATATATATAAGCGTGCGAGGTTATGAAAATGGAGATTATAAATTGCTTTTAGTCAGTCGGTGTTGCTGTAATCACTCGGGGGAATAATTATGTTGTCTTGTTGTTGTTCTTTGGTTGTTTTCCTTTTGTAAATAAGAATCATACTTTAAGAAAACATCATTTGTTAAGGAAGTTTAATTAAGAAGATGTTTTGATTTTTATGAATCAATTTATGATTTTCGGCGATGCTATGTATCAAGATTTATACTTTAAAGCAAACTGTTTTAAGTGATTTGGTTGTGAAGGTGTGATGCCTCAATATTGAATTTATGAAATTTTAAATTATTCTGATTTATGTATATAAAACCTTGGGAAATATTGAGGTGTTACACATTGCAACAATATTGGTGTTGTGATTATATCTCCTAAGGCGGCCATACATCACGGCGGTTATATTTCGATTACCAACAATGGATGAATATGAAACATGCATTATGGGTATCAAAGTTGCTATTGACTTGAGGATCAAATTCTTGCAAGTATATGGAGACTCGGTTGGTGATTAGTCGGAGTTGGGGTGAATGGGACCGACATCTGATCTCATTCCATATCGAGACATGTGTTGAATCGATCCCAATTGGAAAATCACTTTCAAATACATCCACGAAAAGAATCGGTTAGCGGGCATTGGATACCATGTCATCTATGTTCAAAGTCGGATGGCATTATGCTTGCTTTTTAATTAATATTAAAATATATTAGTATTTTGAATTCCGATCGATATTTATCTTACGTGAGAATATTCATATTAATTAATATATCTATTAATTTATCCGCAGCGTTGTGTTCGGTCGGGTTTTATCCCGTTCGGTTCGATAAAATATTATTGGATCCGATATTTAATTCCCGAAATTATTTTAATTGATTGAATTAATAATATGGGTAGATATTTTTGTGTGTTAATTTATAAGAATAAATTAAGTGTGAGGATTATTTGGGAAAAGTTGGGTTTACACCTTAGTTTACTAGTAAGGTTATCATAAAACCACTCTCCTCATTTTCTTTCCATCCAAACACTTTCCTTATTTTCCTTCCATTCAACATAGACAAACAAGGGCAAGAGGGGTGCTAGTAGAAACATAACATTATAAAACCATTTCCTTTGTTTTCTTCCCATTTTCCAAACACACCAAGAATAGAAACTTGAGAGAGTAAGTGAGGGTTTGGAGGAGGAGAAGAAGAAGAAGAAGAAGAAGAGGAGGAGAAAGAAAGCAAGCATTGATTGGGGTTTTGTTGGAGCATCTTGAATCATCAAAGCTTCCATGGTAAGGGTTTGATTTTCCTTTCCATATAGTTAGGGTTTGATAGATACGTTGTGGATTTAGGAAAATTGGTATTTTGATTCATGGGGTTTATAGTTTGCCATTGTTTTCGTGTTTTTGTTGTTGTTGTTGAAATTCTCAATTGATGGTAGAAATATGTTTTGATGTTGTAATTGAGGTATATATGTTATGTTGATGATAAGAGATTGTGAGTTAGTGATAAGAGATGTTTGGTGGTTGTAGTTTGGATTGGGAAAAAATTGATAATGGGGTTATAGGATTTGGTTGATTGTTGATTGAAATAGATTAGAAGAGTTGGATTTGTTGTAGAGATTTTGGGTGTTGATTATTAGTGTTGTAGTGTTTAGATTATGGAATGAAATAAAAATGAAAAATAGGAATGTAATGGAAAATAAAAACTTAACAGAAAAACTAGAAATAAAATAGAGTTTGATTTTGTAGATCTGGTTTTTGTATAATACTACTACGGTACCCATAGTTTTTTATTTTATTTATTTCTTTTAATATTGTGAATTTCTTTATTTTATGTGTGAATTTATTTTTTCAAGTAACGAGGTGAATCCTTTTAATGAAACATAGGAATAAATAATTGAATTTTATGAGAAGTGTAATCTTGTACGAATAAAGGGTTAAATTCGTTTTGATATATTTAATGAAGTAGGTGTAAACTGGAATTTTTTTCTTCTAGAATAAAGTAGTGCACTTCAATGTTTAAGTTGAGAGGCAATTTTAACAAACCCCACATACACAAAGCCACCACCCATTTGAGGCACCGCTCCTTATGATGAAATGGGGACGTCGTCCTTGGCAGGAAAGAACATAAGTTTCTATTTTCGATTTTTTGCTTTAATGTTTTTCATTTTACATCAAATATGGTTCCTACATAATTTATGTGAAGATGTTTCTGTTTGTTCTAAATATTCCAATTCCACCTAGTAACATTTCATACCAATAAAATATAACTAGGACACGAGTTAGCCGATTTAATTTAGAACCCGATTATGTTACGATTGATAAATTCGGCTGACGGAGCAAGTTGAATTCAGAAAATTGACGTGCTAGCTAAGTTTGACGTGTAGAACGTAGTGTTGAGATTAGTTTTTAGAAATTATGAGTTTTTACGAGACGACCCGAAATAAGCCAATTTACGGTAAAATTGAATAGGATTGTGTTTTAGTAGATTTAAGGCACGTATGGGCAATCCGTATGACATCGTGATTATGATTAATACGGTTATTAAGAATGGATTTGCGACGATTATTGACGTTTTGACTATTTTTCCGTTTTGGAATTTGGCGAATTAATTGATGATACGGTGTGAATAAGCGTAAGATTTGCGACGTGTATTTATTAATGAATACTTGTTGATATGCAATGCGATGAAATATGTTTTGTACATGATGATGTGATGATTAAATTGATGTTGTTATAAATGCTTCCGATTTGTGAATGCATGACTTTTGATGAATTTATTAGTGACGTTTGCATAATGCAATTATGATGTGATATATTTATCTTATTTTGGGTAAATTATGGCGATGTGGGCTTTATGCCAATTTGGATGGCGATGATGTTGTTGTTGTGTGTTGTCTTATTGTCGAGTCACATACATTTCATAAGCGAAGAGCTTTTATGCGATGATGGCTTTTATGCCAGCGATGATGGCTTTCATGCGGCGAAGATCGGCTTTATGCAAATGTCCCTAATCGGACAAAGCGATGGGTACCACATGCATATAGTTGTGTCTCATGGAGTCGGTTATGTTTATTTTTGAGTTGTCGGCGTTGGGTTTTGTTGATTGATGGATGATATTGAATTGCGATGATATATGATATGATGATGTTTGTGATGATGTTGTGAAGATGGTCTTTATGCCCTGACGATGATGGGCTTTATGCCAAAAGCGAAGATGGGCTTTAGCCAATTTGTGATGATTTGTTTGTGTTGCTTATATTATTAGCATTATTTAATGTTGTTGGTTGATGTTGTTGTTTAAGACATCGTGTTAATTAGTGATGTATTAGCTCGTGATTTAGTGGTGATGGAGTTTATGTGTTGTTGTGACGTTTATCCGATGAGGTTATGGTGATAAAGTGTAGATTATACACAATAGGATGATTAGTAAAGTAAGTGAGTTTTGATTATGTGTTGGAATTACACTTATTCTATAACCCTTTACAATTCGACACTATATATATATATATATATATATATATATATATATATATATATATAAATATATTCTATCATGCCTTTAATTATATGTTTTGGAGTATCTCACCTTTACTTGTTTCCGTTACCTATATATTGGTAGCATTATGAAGACGGTCTATAGGCTGCTTGTTAGTCGAGTCGGTGTCGCTCGATCGTAGCTTTCGGGAAATATTTATGTCGTCTTGTTGTTGTTGTTTAATATTATTCCTTTTGTGAATAAGAACCATAATGCATAAAACGTGATTTTGATGAGGAAGTTTAATAAAGGAGATGTTTTGATTTCTATGAATCAATTTATGTTTTCTGCGATGCTATGTATCAAAATTTATACTTTAAAGTAAACATTTTAGGTGAGTTGTTTTTGATGGTGTACCTCGATTATTTAATTTATGAAATTTTAAATTACTCGATTTTTGCATATTAAACTTTGGATAGATTGGGGTGTTACAATAGTGGTATCGAGTTAATTGATGCAATCGACCAAGTTATTAGTGTGTTTAAACTATTGTACGTCATGTGTGAAACATTGTTCGGTACTTGTTTGTTTCAAATTGTTTGTCTGAGAGATGAGTTTGAAACAAGTGGGAAAAGTTTTACTTCTTGGTGGCGCTTGGGCTTGGGTTGGAGCCTCAAGCGGTGTTACATTTAGTAACTTGAAGTGTAAGTTTGAAGGCTGCTGTTGTAGTTGGTAGAGATGGTTTATGTCACCATCATGATTGTCGATCTATTATTGACAAATTGAGGAATGAGATCATCCTTAATCTCTTGTTGATAATCGAATTGTGTTGGTTGGGATAGACTTGTCTTTCGAGCTTAATAGTGTATGAAGCGGATGTTCGGCCACAAGGTAGTGTAGTTGAGTTGTGGGCGAATTTGGATTTTGATGAGAAACAAGATTTGTGGCGAACTTCTTGTTGTGGTTCCAAAATATTGT
The DNA here is from genome assembly GCA_021764765.1 of Vicia sativa. Taxonomy (NCBI): domain Eukaryota; kingdom Viridiplantae; phylum Streptophyta; class Magnoliopsida; order Fabales; family Fabaceae; genus Vicia; species Vicia sativa. The sequence continues at coordinate 166,122,441 of CM038795.1, read as the reverse complement.
GAAGATGTAAGTGAATTACCGCGATGATGCGAAGTGAAGTCTTGATGGATTTAGTTTGGATCTAGTTGTGATTGAAGTATCCTTTAGAGATGTTTATTTGAGTAAGAGTTGAAGAGTCAACTTGAGGTTGGTTGGCAGAGTTGTTTATTCGACGAATCACCGAGTGCTACCGCTGTGTTGTTCGAGAAGAGCCAAGTTACGAGTTGGTGTTGTTTGCGGTCAAAGAACAGTGGATGTTGAGGACACGTATCTACTTCCAAGGATTGATATTTGGATGAACCGGTCATTTACGGTTTTGTGTTTAGTGGGATCGATCGCAGTGGTGTCTCGGGTTAGTGTGAGGCGAAGACGTTTAGTATGCTTTTCAAGATAGTGTATGGTCATGGCGGTATTTGTTGATGTCATTAGTGTGACTAATCGTCGGGTATGATTTTGGAATGTTCGAATGATTACTCGTGAGTAGGCTGTAGAGTTATTTCGTGTTCATGGATATTATTGATTCACATCAAGTTAAGGAATTGTGGCAGCATCAGTGTTGCGTTATCGGTAGTAAAGTTAGACCGATGCATATCGAGTATTCTAAGGATAGAATTTTGAACTTGTTAGGCGTGGGTGCCTTAAGTAAGCAACTTAGGCGGTGATATTTTGGACAGATCCGCGAAGGTTTATTTGTATCTTGTGGAGGACTTCAGGGAGTTATTTCAGAGCTTAGAAGTTCCTTTGTTTTGGATGGTTAGCTTTATGAATTTGATGGGAGATCTTTGTATAAGTTGGCATTGATCGTGGGTACTTTGACTTAAGATGGTTGAGTATTTGGACTTCGTGATGGTAAGCGAATTTGTTTGAGCCAGTGGAAAGTTTAGCGAATGCTTTGAATTTGGTCTTGTTCCGTACTGAAGAACCTTGTGGGGCGTATTGTGATATTTCATTTTGGACTTAAGAGGCATTTCGACGTAGAGTGGAGAAAGTGTATTACTACCTTGGAACAGTTTGATTTTTCATAAGGAAAAATTGTCAGACTTGTGAGTTAGAGGTTGATGTTGTTGTGATCATTAGAAATATTTTTGTGCAGGATGTTATGACGAGGAGATTGGGATAGTGGAAGACAATTCAAGTTTGAGTCGATTTATAAGAGGCTTCTTTTGTTGTTGAGTTTAGTATGTTGATATCGCGGATAACTCAAGAATATCTGATTTGGGATTTATCATGTTGAAGAATGTTTCATGTTTATTTTGGGACAATTGTTGAGTTTAAGTCGAGAAAGTTACTAAGTTTGTTCACTACCAACATGGATTTTGTTGAGTACTAATAGCCGTGGCGGATTATTAGATCGAACTAAGATAAGTCTGACGGTAAAGAATTTTGTGACGGTTTAGTAGCCACGGGTACCTTAAGATGATTGATGTTTTATAAAGGAGAAGGTTCTATCATGATTGAAGTTGGTCCTACGGTGTTCGTCTTTGGATTCCAGAAATTTACGTCGGGTTTTAAGTCCAACTGTGTTATAATTACGGGGTAGGAGATGGCGTTGAGGAAAGTTCTTGAGAGAGTATTGTAGCCCACCACTGGGACGATGGGAAGTTTTGAAGGGTGTTTTGAATGATAAGCCCTAGGATGAGTAGTGTATCGCATTTCAGTTATGTTCGGGTAACTTGTTATTGTTCAAAGGTGATACGTTGGTAATCTACAAGGATGATGTGACCTTGTGATTTTCGGAATGAGAGCATCTTTTCATGTTTGTGTATAGTGGTTTTACCTAATTTATTTATTTAGGTTTGGTTTGTATAACCATTCGGTTGTTGGGTGTTAGTTGGTTGCGGAGTGCATTGTATGGGCTTTGCATCTCGGCATGGTTGTTCTTGTCTAGACGTTGTGGTCGGGGAGATGCCCTAGTGTTTGGTGTATTTTATATGTTGTTTAATTGACGCGAGGATTGAGTAGGCGAATGTGTAGGCATGTCCCATTTTGTTCATTTTGGTGAAATTCGAGGACGAAAAGTTTATAAGTAGAGTTATGGCAGCCGTTTTAATTAATATTAAAATATATTAGTATTTTTTACCGATCGATTTATCATTGAAATATTTATTAATTCTATTAATTTATCTGGCAACGTTGTGTTCGGTGTGGGTTTTATCCCGTTCGGTTCGGTAAAATATTATTCGGATCCGATATTTAATTCCCCGGAATTATTTTAATTGATTGAATTAATAATATGGGTAGATATTTTTGTGTGTTAATTTATAAGAATAAATTAGGAGTGTGAGGATTATTTGGGAAAAGTTGGGTTTACACCTTAGTTTACTAGTAAGGTTATCATAAAACCACTCTCCTCATTTTCTTTCCATCCAAACACTTTCCTTATTTTCCTTTCATTCAACATACTAAAGACAAACAAGGGCAAGAGGGGGAGCTAGTAGAAACATAACATTATAAAACCATTTCCTTTGTTTTTCTTCCCATTTTTCCAAACACACCAAGAATAGAAACTTGAGAGAGTAAGTGAGGGTTTGGAGGAAGAAGAAGAAGAAGAAGAAGGAGGAGAAAAGCAAGCATTGATTGGGGTTTTGTTGGAGCATCTTGAATCATCAAAGCTTCCATGGTAAGGGGTTTGATTTTCCTTTCCATATAGTTAGGGTTTGATAGATACGTTGTGGATTTAGGAAAAATTGGTATTTTGATTCATGGGGTTTATAGTTTGCCATTGTTTTCGTGTTTTTGTTGTTGTTGTTGAAATTCTCAATTGATGGTAGAAATATGTTTTGATGTTGTAATTGAGGTATATATGTTATGTTGATGATAAGAGATGGTGAGTTAGTGATAAGAGATGTTTGGTGGTTGTAGTTTGGATTGGGAAAAAATTGATAATGGGGTTATAGGATTTGGTTGATTGTTGATTGAAATAGATTAGAAGAGTTGGATTTGTTGTAGAGATTTTGGGTGTTGATTATTAGTGTTGTAGTGTTTAGATTATGGAATGAAATAAAAATGAAAAATAGGAATGTAATGGAAAATAAAAACTTAACAGAAAAACTAGAAATAAAATAGAGTTTGATTTTGTAGATCTGGTTTTTTCTATAATACTACTACGGTATTATAGTTTTTTATTTCATTTATTTCTTTTAATAATATTGTGAATTTCTTTATTTTATGTGTGAATTTATTTTTTTCAAGTATGAGGGTGAATCCTTTTAATGAAACATAGGAATAAATAATTGAATTTTATGAGAAGTGTAATCTTATACGAATAAAGGGTTAAATTAGTTTTGATATATTTAATGAAGTAGGTTAACTGGAATTTTTTCTTCTAGAATAAAGTAGTGCACTTCAATGTTTAAGTTGAGAGGCAATTTTTACAAACCCCACATACACAAAGCCACCACCATTTGAGGCACCGCCTCCTTATGATGAAAGAAATGGGATACGTCCCTTGGAGGAAGAAAGCGCAAGGTTTCTCTATTTTCGATTTCTTTGTTTAATGTTTTTACATTTTACAGTCAAATATGGTTCCTACATAATTTATGTGAAGATGTTTCGTTTTGTTAAATATTCCAATTCCACCTAGTAACATTTCATACCAATAAAATATAACTAGGACACGTTAGCGATTTAATTTAGAACTTGATTATGTTGATTCCGATAAATTCGGCGACAGACAAGTTGCTCGAATTCAACGAAAATTGACGTGCTAGCTAAGTTTGACGTGTAGAACGTAGTGTTGAGATTAGTTTTAGAAATTATGAGTTTTTACAGGCGACCGAAATAAGCCAATTTGGGTAAAATTGAATAGGATTGTGTTTTAGTAGATTTAAGGCACGTATGGGCAATCCGTTTCGACATCGACGATTATGATTAATCCGGTTATTAAGAATGGATTTCGCGATGATTATTGCGTTTGACTATTTTCCGTTTTTGGAATTTGGCGTTAATTGATGATGATACGGTGTGAATAAACGTAAGATTTGGACGGTGTATTTATTAATGAATACTTGTTGATATGCAATGCGATGAAATATGTTTTGTACATGATGATGTGATGATTAAATTGATGTTGTTATAAATGCTTCCGATTTGTGAATGCATGACTTTTGATGAATTTATTAGTGACGTTTGCATAATGCAATTATGATGTGATGATATATTTATCTTATTTTGGGTAAATTATGGCGATGTGGGCTTTATGCCAATTTGGATGAGCGATGATGTTGTTGTTGTGTTGTGTTGTCTTATTGTCGGTCACATACATTTCATAAGCGAAGGGCTTTTATGCCTTAGCGATGATGGCTTTTATACCCAGCGATGATGGCTTTCATGCGGTCGGCTTTATAAATGTCCCTAATTACGGACAAAGCGATGGGTACCACATGCATAACATAGTTGTGTCTCATGGAGTCGGTTATGTTTATTTTTGAGTTGTCGGTTGGGTTTTGTTGATTGATGGATGATGAATTGCGATGATATATGATATGATGATGTTTGTGATGATGTTGTGAAGATGGTCTTTATACCTGGCGATGATGGGCTTTATAGCGAAGATGGGCTTTAGCCAATTTGTGATGATTTGTTTGTGTTGCTTATATTATTAGCATTATTTAATGTTGTTGGTTGATGTTGTTGTTTAAGGTATCGTGTTAATTAGTGATGTATTAGCTCGTGATTTAGTGGTGATGGAAGTTTATGTGTTGTTGTGACGTTTATGCCGGGTAGAGTTATGGTGATAAAGTGTAGATTATACACAATAGGATGATTGAAAGTAAAGTAATGTGAGTTTTGATTATGTGTTGGAATTACACTTATTAATCTA
>CM038795.1:165991656-166117540 GCA_021764765.1 Vicia sativa | reverse complement strand
CTACCTCCCTTATAATTTTACATGATGGATGAATTCTTTTCTAGGTTACAATGCTTCTACTTATAATATATTCCCAACTGGTCTTGGGCAGCACATAATTTGTTACAAATCGCAAAGAATCTCCAACAAAAGGATTCCTAAAAAATATCTCCATAGAGAAAGTCTTCATTTAAACATTATTCTGACTGATTCTTTCCGGATCCTTCTTGCGCCACATATGATTGCATAATATTGTGGTTAGAATATTCTTCTTCTCATAAAACATAACATATCAATATATGTTAACTCAGGCGTATATCGTGACATCTTCTTGACATGTTGTTTCAGATGTTGAAACACTTCAAGACAACATGTTTCTTCATTAAATAGAACTTCAACCGCTTTCTCTTACAGTTATAAATCTTATTTAACATATTCTTTATATTAGTTATACCAAACATAAAGCCAATCCTAAATAATAAAGAACTAACATAAACAAATTAATGCACAAGTATAATATACAAGTTTAATTACACAATATGAACATTATGTGCACTCAAAAACAAAGAAACTATCGAATGGGATACAATATTAAACACTCCCGACAACGGCGCCATTTATTTCAAGCGGTAAAACGGCAAGCAAAAAAGAGTATTTTTATAGGGTATATCATATAGTCTCCACAAGGATTAGTGCTACTGAAATTTGATTCAATAATTTCTCGCGTTTATGAGTTTGGTTTTGAATGGGTTTATAGTGTAAGGTGCGGTAATTAAACATATAAACAAGAAATAATACATTCTTTGGAAGAAAACTTATCAAGCATGAATTACACTATTCAAAATAAACTTAAACCTATCGATCAATCACTCAACCTACAATACTATCAAAATTATCAAGTATCTCTCAATTTTCCACAACAAAGGTTATGTATAACATAAAGTCAAGATAACGAGATTACTACACATGTGATCTCCTGTATAAAACAAATAACATAGAGGCATTAAGCTCGATACCCACAATGATTATTAGCTCTAAATATATCTCTAGAATCTAGAAACTAATAGATATTCATCCATACTCAAGATTTGTAATGTATGTCTATAACAACCCAAATCCAAACATAAAGCAAAAAGATCAAGGAATATATCAATTGTAAAGCAAACTTTATATACACCATAATCAACAAATATACATATGGTCAAAGTAAAAGTACAAACAAAAATCAATAAAAGAGAAATACATAGAGAAGAAGAGAATGAAACAAACAACTCGGGTTGTCGATTATTAAGTTAATAGAAATACACCTTTAATCATTAAGATGCAATCCCAATTGATATTTTCTAGCTTTTCTAGACAAAAAAATAGACCACAAAATGATGTTGATGGTGTTGAGACTAAAAAATACCTAACCCATAAACTAAAAATATATTTTTGACCATATTTAAGAATTTTCAAAGTTGCAGGGTGCGCTTGCTCTGTAGTCAAGCGGCAGCTCTATGTTGTTTCGAAAAAAATTCAACACTTGTTTTCTCCATAACTTAAGAATCGTAACTCTGATTTACGCCCGGTTTGAAGCATTGAAAGCTTAATCAATGATCTATCTAACCATTTCTAAATATCAATCAAATTCATAATTTTCTCGCCTTTAATTTGAGTCTTATTCGATTGATAAATTGCTTAAAATGCACGCTTGAGTAGTGTTTTTGATACTTTATTGCTCATGCTCAAATATGCATCAATACCTACAAAATGAATAGAAAACTATCAAATGGTTTAATATTTACACAAAACACAATTATACTCAATATGTACACATACACAGACGATTTATTAAAAGGATTACAACAAAATGAGTCGATAAGTGCCACTAAAATATACACAAATATATTGACTATTTTGCATATTATCCACTAGATAAAACCAATAATCTTAACAATCTTCTCCCCATTTCTAAAGTATGGTTTCAACTTGTCTTGGCCAACCCAAGAAGGCAACAACCCAATTATCTAACATATGATGACAGACTTCTTGTTTACTTCCTTGTGAATCATATAAGGGCCATTCTACCTCAAACCATCTTAAACCATCTAAAGTATTTGATTACGGTTTCTGAAAATGAACACCAACCCTTCATCCTTTTTGGAAGAGTTCTCTCTACGTTCTTCTTTAAGGATGAGATGATTAGAGATGTTCATATAATGGACCGAAAATGAACTTGAAGAAGAAAGATGTAAAGTCCTTAGAGTTTAGTTAGTACATGTTATGTATGTTGTTTGTGTCATGTCCTTAATTATTTTCTTTTTCTTCTATACCATATTTGTATTTTCTTTAGCTAATGAATAAAAAATGATGTTGTTCGAAATATTACATTTGGATCCTGCCTTAAATCCTAATAAAATGGTAATAACATTTGATCTGAAATATTACTTAAAAAATGCATTTGTCACTAACCATCTGTTGCATGATTGATTCAGTAAACAAGATGTGCAAATAATAAGTCTCATTCAATAAACAGCATGACACTGATACAATCCGAAGGCCCAGCCCATACTAGCTGAGCCATCCTAAATGCAATTTCTATCACAGCACAAACGAGTTAATGAACTGCAAAACTCTCCACTGTCCAGAGGTAAAGTAAAGGTAATTTCATATTTCAATTTCTGTAATCATTGAAATTCATTCATTCATTCATTCATACCATTGATAATCTATTTTCAATCTTTGCAGAACATAGTGTAACAGAGTTGTGAAATTAGGGTTTGAGTTGAGAAATGTTTGAACGGCGATTAGAAATGCAGCCAAGAATTGAAGCCAAAGATGGGAGCAGTGACGCTCACAACGCCGCCGGAACAGAGACAAACCATTACCAGAGCTTTGTTTGATATCGTCAAGGAGCATGGTCCAATCACCGTTTCTAACACATGGAACGTGTCAAGGTTCATAATCTGTATATTTATACTGTTTGTTTTAGTTTATTTTATCATATTGTTGCTGCATTGTGTTTTGTTGAATGAAAATGAGTAATTCACCAAAGGTTTCGGGAATAATAGCTATTTTACTGCTAGTGATCTGATATATTTGCTCATTCCTCTTGGGTATGAAGTTTTCTATTCTTCATAAGACTTGTTTGTATAGTGGAGGAAGTGACTAAGGTCATTGAAACTGTTACTACTATAAAGGGTGAATTGGATGTAAACTTATCAAGAGTAGAGGAGTCAATAGTGGCACTATCCTGCTATAGCAGAGTGGGCCGAGTGATATGGGAGGAGCCTTAGCAGTGGAGAACACTATAGCGCCACTATAGGGTAAATAGCAAGATAGTGGAGCAGAGTGGTTTGCGGGTGATTTCTTGACCACTATCCTTTTTCCTATAAAAAACTGAAACTATCCTGGCAAAGCTGTGAAAGAATAGGCTGCTGGAGGAAGAACCGCTAAAGCGGGAGAGAAGCGGAGCAGGCAAGTCAGTCAGAGCAGGTATGAAGTGCCATGAAAATGGAAATGGCTATCCGTTCCGACTCTTGACCTAAGGTATGTAGTTAAGGCTAAGCTGGAAGAAAGAAATGTGAGAGTTTAGCCTAATTAATTCACTTGACTTTAGGGAAGGCGGTTAAATGTTTTGCTTTGTGAGTTGATTTACATCATTTTAAAGGTAATTTTAGGTTTTTCAAACAAATTTATAGTTGACACTCAGCCTTAGCCTCCATCAGTTGTTTATGCATTTCAAGAGTGACGTGTGCTTTGATTTATGAATATTTTGAGTTGATTTATTTGTTTAATTTTCCATTAAATATATGTTTATAATTATTAATTTATTATGTGTAATTTGTCCAAAAATGATCAAATAGAGTCATCCTGCTATATGCTATCCTACTTTTAGGGTTGGCCGCTCCACAAATATCCAAGAATGACTACTATGTTCAAGAGTTGAACATTGAATTTACTATCATATTCATAACCAGATTGACTATTATTTTCTTTCAATCTAATAAGCATTTGGTTTTGTTTACTTGCAATGAAATCCTTATGAATATAACAATGTGCATCTGTTGGATATCTATTGACTGATCACCTTCAATGTTTTTCCAGGTTGGACTGAAGGATTTGACAAGCAAGAATCACATGAAAGTAGTTTTGAGATGGATGAGAGAGAGACAGAAGCTTCGTCTTGTTTGCAACCATGGTGCTCATAAACAGTTTCTCTATACTTGGTTTACCAAACCATTCAAGCTGCAATAACAACGCATGACAACAACAACAACAGCTAGAAGCATTCCTTCAAAGAAAAAGCTAGCAAATTTGAAGCTCTTATCATCAATAGCCATTTGCCAAGACTCAGGAGGATGGGCCAAATGTTTTCTGCTATGGGAAGAATAATGTAAGACTATAGTATAATTTTGTGGCACTTATTTGAATATTGAGCCGGATGGTTAATTGAATACTAGTACTATGTATTGATTTGCCAAACTGTTTTCTCTCATTGTTAGCATTAGGTGGCATATCCTCTTAGTGATAAGAATAGGAATGTTAAATTTGGAACCTTTGTTTTCAAATTGGTTCCTAATATTTTCTACAAGACCCAACATGTTTCAAACATCTTTTAAGAAGGAAGTTGTATTATGAAACCCATCTCTATCAATGAATTCAGTGTCATTTCTTCCTATCCCTTTCGAGTTGTTTTCTTCCTCATGTTGTCCATGGATTTGATTATGCTTACATCATTACTATAAAGTTGATTCTTCATACATATTTTAATCATACTTTTCAAAATTATCTTATCTCACAATGATATACTGCGTTAGAGAGATTTATTGTCATGAGAAAAATCTATAGATCTATTTTGAGAGATTACCGTCTAAGAAATAACTCCAGAAGGGGAAAGACTTGATTTTGACATGCCTCATTGTCATCTATTCAATTTTGTTTACTGGACTTTTCAAAGTGTATATAGATTAAGTGTTCGAAATTCATGAACTTCAAACCATTTTAATAGTTTCCAAACTATTTTAATAGTTCAATTCAGCTTTCAACGATATGTTAAAACAATTTAGTTTAAAACCAATTTGCATTTTAACTTTGCATTTATAAATTGGTTTTATATTTGAACTCTTTAGAATCAACTTTTAATTGATTTGTTTTGGTTTTAGAAATAAATAAAAATTTCAATTTCAAAATCCTAGCTATACAAAATATTTTTGCAAGTTCTTGGACATTTTGGAAAGCTTGAAAAGATCTACAACTTTCATGTTTTGACTTTTCTTGAATTAAAAATGGATCTAGGTGAAAAATGGCCATGAAAATGGTGAAAACATGTAAAAAATATGAAAAATTTTCTAAGTGTTGGAAAATTTTCAAGTTTTAAAATTTGTTGATTTTTTACACATTTTGATTTTTATGATCATGATGGATAATTTGAAAATTTGATGATTGAAAAAATTTGAATTTCAAAAATTGACCAAAAGTCAAAGTTTTATTGATTTGAACAGTTGAGTTTTTGTTAGATGATTCAAAATTTCTCCGAGAATTAATCATGACATTTGAGATGTTTTGAACCAAAGTTAGGTCAAGATATTGCATTGATGATTTTGAGATCATTCTCAAACAATTGAGTCATTCATTGTCATAAAGTCAATGATACACCATCCTCGATCAAAACCCTAATTGAGTCGATTCAAGATGAATCTTGAGGAAATGATTAGAATTTGAAGATCAAATGTTGATGATTGATGAAGATAGATTATTATAAGTGAGTGAAGACTCAAACCCTAATTGATCATATCTTGAACGGATGGATTTTTTTAAATCAAAACCCTAATTTGGCTCAAGGAGCACACACACGATCTATCTTGTGCTGAAATTGTTAGTGATGCAATGACGCATATGTGAATGATATGAGATGGTGTCTTAGGTCAAAAATTGGGGTATGACAGATGTGCCTATTTAAGTTTCTTCAACTCGAGATATGAAGATGAAAATCTTCATCTCAATAGGTGTGAAGAGACTTAAATATCAGAATACACAAATTTTGGACCTAAGATACCAAAAAATGTGAATGATGCAAAGTGATTGTAGAATGTTTACCCAGGAGGTACCAAAGGGTGACATGTTGGGTAAAAACAATTGTGAGGATATCTCAAAATGTTTAAGAAAGGAGAATCCTGTTTGTTCGAAAACAAGTATATGTTTCACTAGGAAAATAGATTCACAAAGTAAATGAATATTTGTTTCGATTTGGGAAACAAGGAGATTACAATCTATCAGCCTTGTGACAATGTTCAAGGTAATTAAAGGTGATATTACCAATTATCAGCCTAGTGATAGTTTATGATAATTTGAAATAAATACTCATTTATTGATTAGTTTTGATTTCCTTTTACGATTGCAGGTCATCGATGATGTCCCCAAAACTAATGGTAGTTACACCAAGCCCCAACATCATCTCCTAGAACAACATCGACATACCATTTACATAATGGCTTTGGGATCAATTTCAGGTGTGCTACCTCCTGTAGGATCTCGCTTCTCTGGGCATTCAATGGTATCCCTTCGTCACCTATGTTAAATGGGCGTCTGTTAGGTTTCTGAGTTGCAAGTTCCCATGGTCTATTTCTCAGAGTTTTCCAGGAAGACTATTGCCTCGCTTGATCCCCACTCCTTGGTCCAATTTCTTTCTGGAGCGTCTCTGGTTTGTTTTTCCATGTTGCTTTCTTCCCCTTTTATGTATACATACAGTGATAATTTCATTCATGCTTTGGGCGGGCTTCGACCAAAGATTCATTGAATTGTCCTTCCCGGACGCCGTGTTGGAATGCTCCAATGAAAAGCTCTTGATTGGGTGAGACACTTTGATGGTTTCGCCATTGGACCAAACTAGAACTTCGAAGGGACTCGTTAGACCTTCGAGTCGTTGTAACGCATGTTTTAATTAATAATATATTATATTAATATTTTGAATTACCGATCGATATTTATCTTGTGATTTAGAATATTCATATTAATTAATATATCTATTAATTTATCCGCATGTGTTTGGTCCGGGTTTTATTCCGTTCGGTTCGGTAAAATATTATTCGGATCCGATATTTAATTCCCGAATTATTTTAATTGATTGATTAATTATATTAATAAATTAGGGTGAGGATTAATTGGGAAGGATTTGGGTTTACACATTAGTTTACTAGTAAGGTTATCACAAAACCACTTTCCCCATTTCTTTCCATCCAAACACTTCTCCTTGTTTTCCTTCCATTCATACATACCAAAAACAAACATAGAAATTTGGATGGCTAGTAAGAAAACAACATTATAAAACCACATTTCTCATTTTCTTCCCATTTGGAACACAAAACCAAACCTAAGCTTGAGAAAAAGAGGTTTGAGAAGAAGATGAAGAGGAGCAAGAGGAAGCTTGAGGGTTGGATTGTAGAATCATCAAGATCAATCAAAGCTTCCATGGTAATGGGTTTGATTTCTTCACCTCATGTAGTTAGGGTTTTGGTTGATATATTTTGTGAATTTTGGGAAAATAGATAGGTTGATTTATGAACTTTGGGTGAATGATTGATCAAATAACTTAGAGAATTGAGTAAAGATTATGGATTATAGGGGTTTATTACTAATATGAACAAGGTTGTGGAAATGGAAAAGGAAAAGCATAACATAAAACATAAAAAACGAGAAACATCAATGTAAAAACCAAAAGTAATTTGAAAACAAAATGGATGGCATCGAGGCGCCCACCTATGTGTGTGACCACCCCAAGGGTGAGGCACCATATATGTATATAGGGACGTGCGTCCTTTTTGAAGAAATGAATTTAGTGAATTCATTTCTTTGTTTGTGTATTTCCATTTCATTTACATCAAATTTATATTTCTGCATAATTTTAGAAATGGTTTGTTTCTTCAAATTTCATTTAATTCATATACCACTAGTTGGTATTAATAAAATATAACTAGGACATAAGTTAACCGATTAAATTTGGGACCCGATTATGTTTCGATTTTTCGATTTGATAAATTGGACGGGCAAGTTGCTCCAATTCGCGAAAATTGACGTGCTAGCAAAGTTTGACGTGTAGAACGTAGTGGTGATTAGTTTTCAAAATTGTGAGTTTTATGAACAACCGAAATAGGCCAATTTACTGGTAAAATTGAATAGGATTGTGTTTTAGTAGATTTAAACGCGACATGGACAATCCGATTTAACGTCGACGATTATGATTAATACGGTTATTAGGAATGGCTTTCGCGGCGATTTTAGGTGTTTGACTATTTTCCCGTTTTGAATTTAGTGAATTAATTAATAATGATGTGGAATGAATAAACGTAAGACTTGCGACGGTGTATCTATTAATGAATACTTGTTAATATGCAATGCGATGATATATGTTTTTGTACATGATGATGTGATGATTAAATAAGGTCGTTAATAAATGCTTCCGATTTGTAAATGTGTGACTTTTGATGAATTTATTAGTGATGTTTGCATAATGCAATTAGGATGCGATGATATATTTATCTTATTTTGGATAAATTATGCGATGTGGGCTTTATGCCAATTTGGATGGCGATGATGTTGTTTTTGTGTTGTGTTGTTTTATTGTCGAGTCACACATTTTCATAAGCGAAGAGGACTTTTATGCCAAGCGATGATGGCTTTTATGAGCGAAGATCGGCTTTATAGTGTCCTAATTACGACAAAGCGATGGGTACCACATGCATAACATAGTCGTGTCTCATAGGAGTCGATTATGTTTATGTTTGAGTTGTTTGCGTTGGTTTTGTTGATTGATGGATGATATTGAATTGCGATGATATATGATGTGATGATGTTTGTGATGATGTTGTGAAGATGGGCTTTATGCGCGAAGATGAGCTTTATGCCAGCGAAGATGGGCTTTATGCCAAAGCGAAGATGGGCTTTAGCCAATTTGTGATGATTTGTTTATGTTGCTTATATTGCTAGCATTATTTAATGTCGTTGGTTGATGTTGTTGTTTAAGACTACCGTGTTAATTAATGATGTATTAGCTCGTGTGATTTATTGGTGACGGAGGGTTATGTGTTGTTGCGACGTTTTATGCCGATGAGGTTATGGTGATATAGTGTAGATTATACACATTAAGATAACGATTAAAGTAAGTGAGTTTTGATTATGTGTTGAATTACACTTATTAATCTATACCCTTTATAATTAAAACTATATATATATATATATATATATATATATATTATCATGCCTTTAATTATATGTTTTGGAGTATCTCACCTTTACTTGTTTCAGCTTACCTATATATTGTTAACGTGCAGGTTATAAGCGGAGATTTTAGCTGCTTTTAGTTGAGTCGATGTCGCTCACGATACGTAGCACTTGGGAATATTTATGTTGTTTTTGTTGTTGTTCTTTTGTTATTTCCCTTTTGTAAGGAAGAATCATACTTTATGAAAACATGATTGATTGAGGAAGTTTATTAATGAAGATGTTGTGACCTTTATAGACCAATTTGTATTTTTCCGACGATGCTATGTATTAAATTTATGCTTTAAAACAATGTTTAAAGTGAGTTGTTTTGAAGTGTGGCCTCAAGATTTACTTTATAAAATTTTAAATTACTCGATTTTTGTATATAAAACCTTGGGTAGATTTGGGGTGTTACATTGATCAAGGATGTCGTGGACACCTTACGGTGCTTGTTGTGAAATGTTGAACAACTTCTTCGCCAAATCAATAGATTTCACAAAACAATCGATGCGGCTCATGTACCACCGTAGGGCCATATCCTTGAAGGTACCAATGTCAATTTACACTTTAGGGAATTTGTGAAACCTATTATCACCAGTTGATTGTTAATGGTGATAATGTGCTCTTGAGGATCAGTCTTACCATCGTAAAACGTCAACGACGGTGATTTGAAGTTCTCGGGACTTGGGTCGTCCCAAATAGCCCGAGATTGCATTGGGGCTCCAAAGCTCCATAGTCTTCCCCACACTTCTTTGTTGTAGATCTGTGACGCTATCTTGTAGAGTTTCATTCTGCTGTCTGAGAGCCACCACCATGGCTAGCAATTGTGCAATATCTGTGGATCTTCTGGAGACGACATTCTACAAATGACATATTAGAGTGCGGTCTATGAATAATTTTACCGAGACCTCACGATGGGTCCAATGTTCTTATGTAGAACTATAATTATCGAGACCACCCAAGAATTACTAAGGTAATCTTACCGAGCAAGTTTATGATATGGTAGGGGATTTGAGAGCTGGTAATGTGGGTCCTAAGAATGCATGCCTCTTATCCTGTGGGAGTCCCTTATATGGTGTATCTTAGAGTCATCAAGAGCCTCAATCAATGAGTGACTCTTGGTTCCATATCTCATGTAACCTTTATCGCCACCATGAATGATGAAGTCAAGGTCATATAACGCTGTAGTTAATGCGCCGCCAATGATTACAAGCATTAATGAGCCAAGTTGTTGAGGCAAAAATTATAATAGTGGTGGAGCCAAAAAATTATAAAATCTGGGCAAAATTTAAATACACCAAAGTTATATTATATATAATATACTGTATAAATAGCCATCAATCAAAATAAAAGAAACTCATCATTTTGTCAACAAATATAGTTTAAGATAAAAGAGATAAATATAACCTTACAATAACGGATTAAATAAAATTACGAGACAAATATTTTTTCTGAGACTTCTTTGCGGCAAATGTTTGAATAATATCATAAAAATTTATTTATAAATTAATTAATCATATAATAAACTTTTAATATTTAATTATAACATATAAATAGTATCTAAAATTTATACTATAATAAATTAAAATAAACTATAAGAGTTATAATAAATATTATCTAAATTTAAATTTTATATATAAATAATTTCAACGATCTAAATACTAACTTCACAATAACAATAATAGTAATTTTTTTCCTTCCCCATGTTATATGACACTTTCACATAGAATCCGATTCCCTTCATCACCTACTCCATTTTCTTGTTCATTAAGTCACATTGACAATGCACAGACGCTTACTTGTTATTTCAGCTTCTGATGTAAACATACCTCATTTACTATTTTTGAGATAACATGTCATAGACAATTACTATAATGCCCCCATGCTTGAAATTGAAAACTAACACGTTTACTATTAATTATTGGTTTATTTATACTCTTACAAATTTTTCTTAATCTCTAGTCATCACAAAACATTGGTATATATGTTGTTATTATACTGCTCTTCTCCTTGTATAGCATCCTCTATATTTTTCTTCCTTTCTGTACTGAGTCATTATTTTCTTTAACATTGTAGATGAGCAATATGGCTTTAAATGATGATAAGCTAGTAAAGAAAAGACCTTCGTTAAAGCTGAAGATGAAGGCATTGTTTATGTCAAAATTTCAATCAAAGGTTTGGTATGTATCATCACTCTTACTATATGCATTTTGTATTTGGTTTTGGTATGTCAAATATGCATGCATTATCTTTGTATCCAAAACTAAAATTATCATTTGTGATTACGATTAGTTTATTTATTTTTGAAATGCAGGATGGAAGAGAGTTGTTTCAAAGTGAACCAAGATAAGATTTTGGAAAGAGCATTCAAGAAATACTGTGAAGAGATGGAGTTGGAATATAATACCATGCAGTTTTTGCTTGATGGTCAGAGGATTAAAGGGGAGCGTCAAACACCAAAAATGGTTACTCTCTTTCTTAATAACTTTCACATTTTATCTCACTAATTTGTGTTTTTAATATCGATTATTGTGTTAAGTACAACTAACTTATAGTTTTATTTTGACATTTTAATGTGATTTCAGTTGAATATGGAAAATGGTACGGAGATTGATGCTGTAAAACCTCAAACAGGAGGTGGGAGTTCAACTATGTAAACTAATTGCAATAAAAATTGTTTGTATGGAGTTTTTTTTTTAATTATTATTATTATTATTATTATTATTATTATTATTATTATTATTATTATTATTATTATTATTATTATTATTATTAGTAACTAGAATATCACCGCACACAGTTTAATTTTAATTTTCAAGATTTAAGAAAGATTGATGATATCTACCAGCATTATTATATCTACCAGCATCTTTATTTCATTTCTAACCTCTAAACCACTATAATTATGTAATAGTTATAACATGTTGATAAATCATTTCATTTTTAGGAGAACTATGTACTAAAAATCGCTATCATCAATTTAGTTTTTTTTTTCTTTCAATTTTAAGCAATTATTTACATTATTTTGTACATAAAACAATATAGTTTATAAGTATTTTTTTACAACGTTGTTATTTATTTGAAAACAAGTAAGTTTTGTAGAATTACATTAAATAATTAGATGTCTAGATTAGATGGTTAACTTTAGTTTTTGACTTATACAAAAAAAATTCATGACCATATCTCCATCTAGTCTTCCTCTCATGGCGGCTACCATGAAATGTTTTCATCATCAAGAGTAATACATGGTGGAGATGTTATATCTAAAACAAAATTAAATTGGTGTTATATATTTCTTTGCTCTAACTAAAAGAAAAGCATATTAAATTTGTCAATTTCTTAATCCACTCTATAGTGGTGGGGCACTCTATGGAAATCTTAAAATATTTTTTATAAAATTGAAATTTTATTTTCGATTTACATCCCATTTTGAACAAATAAATCAATATGTGGTGTGACCTCTGAATTTGCTTAAAAATTGAATCAAAGATGCATTTCTGGTATGGAATCGGAAGTATATCTCTGGCTATTGAAGGGGGAACATTGAATTGTATGCCACATAGATATTTTGTATGAAATCGAAAGTATATTTCCGGTTTTGTCACCAGACTGGTTGATTAAAACAACAACCATGGTGATCATCACTATTACATTCTTTCTCCTTCAAACCTTTCAAAAACCCTCTCCATTGCCAATCCATTTTTCACTCCAAATCTTCACTTTTTTTTGTTCATCATATCTGAAATAGCTCAACAAAGAAGAATTTCACGTAAACTTTATTCCTTTTATCCCTCATTCACTACACTTATCTGTAACTTTTTGCTGAAAATAAGGTTACGTACAAATCAGATATATACTTTCGGTTTCTGGTTGAACTAAATTGAAAGTCTATTTCGGCTTGTCTCTGTTTTAAATTATGCAGCAGATTTCATTGTGATATGTGTATAATTATTTTTTATAATGTTACATAGGTATGGTGCACCCGATAACATTCCCTAAACCCGATGTGTGGTTATATCATCATTCGTAGTTCCGCCTCTCGTAATTATAGGCGGTCGATGTTCGTGGAACATTTGAAAATGTTGAAGAATTTGAATTACAGGACGATATGTTGCGATGGATTCGTTTAGAAAACGAGGCTTGGATATGGTCTTTGTGATAGTAAGGTGCGATGCGACAACGATAGAAGAAATCGTTTGTTATTTTGACTTGCGAAAGGAGCGGAAAATATGTGGCTCGCATTCAAAATTTGAAGCGAGGAAAGGTAAAAAATGTGAGTGTCCGTTTTAGTTGCGTGGTTATTCATGACCAACAATAAGTGGAAATTTAATGTGATTAGCGGTGAACACATGTGTTGGAACCGTCGATGACATTATGAGGATGTTGCAACGTCCACCCGTATATTGATTTGTAATGTTTGATTTATGTTTAACTACTAAATGTATTTTCTAAGTTTATGTTCAATTATATGATCTCTATTTTAGACAATGCAATGAAGTTTTCTGGTTTTTTGTTATGAATTAAACTAGAAATAGAGTTATGATACAAAACCGAAAGTTAAGTTCCGATTTGGTGTAAATTTTATCTGTAAGTTCCTACTTTTTATGAATTGGCTAAATTTTAATAAAATAAATAATGGCGGCAACAATAGATTGTACAATAGGATATTTAACTTGTAATCCTATTGGAATGCATGAACATGTTGTGTTGAAGAGTTTTAACATGCAGAATAATATGTCAAATAAGATGTTGAGACATCGGACATCGCACTATTGACCTGTCAAAGTTTGTTACATTTATCGTTTTAATTGTCCGAATATTCGGGAATATGCATCATATGGGCGTGTTTATGAAGGCATTTGTGGAGTCCGAAGCTAAGAGAAAAAGAAAAAGACCTCGATTGTAAGAAATTATCTACTTATTTGTTTTTCTGAAGTTTATTCTGACTTAGAAATTGTTATTTGAAGGCCCAAATCCATTTGGGTAGTAGGTTATAAATAAGTAGTTGTAACCTAATTTTAATAAGCTAGTCATTTATAAAGATGTAATCTTTAGGGTTAGCCATGTAAGTGAACCACCCAGTTATGGATGGTCACGATTTTACTTAAACTTTGTAGGCAAGAGGATAGTTGTACTCACTTAGAGTCGTGAAGCAATGAGATGAATTATATTCTTGGAGGAAGTCATGAAGCAATGAGATGAGTTATATTCTTGGAGGAAGCTGTGAAGCAACTCCAGGTGTGTCTAAGTTAGAAGCAATGTTTTAACACTTAGTTGGTTTGTGATATAAGTGTATCTTTGAAAGAACCGCCAAAATCAAAGAAAAATATCAATGAAGTCGCCAAATGTTTTTATTCCACCGAGAGGAAAGGTAAATCGAGTAAACCTAAAACAGAAACCACGGTCATGCGACCGAGAGATAGGTAAGAAGTCTCTTACGTGAGAGAGATATTACCACCCATCCGTAGTACTACTATGATATCCACTTTTACTTTCTATCTAATGGGTGTAAAGGTCTAACTATATTTGGATATGAGGTATAATGCATGCAAAAGGATATAAAGAATAAAGAAATAAAAGAGAGGAATAAAAGAAAACACAGGGAAAAGAAGAAAATATTTACAAAGGTTGCTCGATCAAGCCCTGCGATAGGATGCCTACGTATTCCCTCGTGCAATGGGAAACTAAGAGTCAGTTTCGACTCACATATTTTGGTTGGTTTGTATTTTTTAGATTAGAGGACGAGACAACAAACAACGATGACGAAACACCTCCATGAAGACAAAACATCAACTACAGACGAGAAGACAGAACATCAGTAGACGGGGACGATGGAACGTCAACAACAGAGGGGACGATGGGACGTCAGCAACAGAATAGACGACGGAACATCAACAACAGAGGGGACAATGGAACGACAGAAACAACAAGGATGACGTAACATCAACAACAAAGGGGACGAAGATACATCAACAACAGAAGGGACGACGGAACATCAATAACAGAGGGGACGACGACACATCAGCAACAGAACAACCTAAGACACTACAGGATTTGGTTTGTATCTTTTACTTTGGAAAAAGTTTCAACATTATTAGGATATCTTAATGTATTTGACAAAACATAGTTTTAATTTTAAGATGCAAATGATAAAGGTAAAATGGCTAAGAGGGACTAACTTACTTCTAATCCTAATTATTATCATACAAAGTTGTTCCTAGGTTATGGATATAAATAGGGGAAATTATTTATATTATCTACCTAATATTGGCACGCTGGATACTTAACCTAATGTCTAAGCTCGGCAACTAACCTAATCGAGTAATCCTAAGGGAATACTATAAGATCAATCATCTTGGTTAAAGAAAACCAAATGAAAAAGGGAGGAAATAAATAAAATGCTTTGGCAAAAGCACACAAACAAAACACCAACAAAAGGCAGGGAAAGAAGAGAAGAAGATGAAGTGAAACCAATGAGTAAACAATCATGCACGACATCATGTGAAGTGAGGTCAGTAGACACAACATACATACACAAGGCTTATACAAACCATAAACAAACATCAACCATCATTATGAAGACATACATGCGAAGTTAGTACACAAAATAGATTAAAAAACTAGTCCTATAAGCATCTGAGCACATTGCATGAGATTTTAGGCATTGATGAGATGAAGTAGAAATTAGAAAAAAAATACACAAAAGTCAGTAACTAACAAGCTAACATCATATTTTCATCATACCAACAAAATCACAAAAGTTTCACGAACAAAATTCCACAAAAGTGCACAAACATGCAACGATTGTGCGTGGTGAAGTGAATACAAGTGGTGACATACATAACATGCAAAGAGAGTGTCAAGATGAAGTGATTTCAGTAGCAACATCACATAAAATAATTTACAATCAACTCACAAAAGGAAATATTACAAGGATGCAATTACAACACTAGTACAAAAAACTAGTCGAAACTTTGACCTAGAAAGCGTTTACAAGTCGAAAGAAGGCAAAGAAAGGCATAAATGAAAGGAAATGAATCATGTAAGGTTAAAATACATACAATAAAGTAGAAAATTCACCAATACATTCATCAAAACATACAAACATGCATAAGAAGGGTTCATAAATAAATCACTTAAGGAGAACAAAATCAATCCAAACAAGTGTGTGTGCAAAGGCGTGTGAGTGTGTGTGCTTGAGCATACTTGTGCTAAGTGTCACATAAGAGTGAGATCAAAAGAAACATATAATAATATAATATTCATGTTAAATATAATCAAGTTATAAGAAACTCAAAAGAGCACATATGCAACACTTAGTACAAAAACTAGTCAAAAGTTGACCTTGAATGCATCTAAAAGGTCAAATAAGGTGGATGGTGCATAGATGAAGAGTGAGCTTTGGAAGGGAACAAGGAATGAAAGTCAGTAGCTAGTATAGTAATAACACAAGCAAACTATCATGAGAAACATGACATACATCATCAAAATGTGTAGTGGAGTGTATGCAAATGTACATTTATGTGAACATGCTTTCAAGGTGTCACATAAGAGTGAAGTAAGAATCTAAGAACATTGAGGTAACACTCATACATAGTAAAAATCAAATGACAAACATCACTACTACAAATAACACAAAAGCTAACAAAGGAAGAAGTAAAATCCAACCCTAAAGTCAACAAGGAAACATATAAGTCAACAAGTAAAATAATATCAAGAGACAAGATGAAAAGGTGATAAGACATATAGGGTCGTAGCTTAAATAACCTAAGTAAGACATGAAAACAAGTTATCTTCAAAGGTCATACACAAACATTCAACAAGTCGAACAAAACTAGTATATGCAAGCACAAACAAGCCTCTAAAGGAAAAAATCATAAACCAAGTACCTTGTTCTAAGCGAAATGGTCTCAAAAGTTAAGGAGATTAATCAAAAATTGTAAGCTTCTACCCTAAGTCACAAGGTTGACTAAATTTGGATAAATCAATCAAAAATAAAGAGTGACCTATAAAACCAAACAAAATTATTTTAGATCACTTAATACTTGTAAAAGTCAAAAACATCAACTTAGGCCCTTGAATGTTTGAAGAAGATTGAAAACAAAATTAATTTTCAAAACTAGTTGAGGTAAAGCTCGAACTAGACATCTTAGGCAAAACATTTTGGAAAAATGGAAATACAATTGATAAATTCAAACAAAAATGATTTTTATGAACTCGGACATTCAAGTTCTAAACAAATATTTATTGACATTTACAAGTTTCAAATAATCATCCATTAAATCAAACTTATGATCTAAGCAACAAAAGCCCTAAATAGAGCAATGACAAACTCAAAATTCAAAATTAAAGAAAATCAATGATAAAAATCATAAACAAAATTCTAACATCAACCTAAGACCATGAGGACCCCAAAAAGTATTTTTATTGATTTTTTTATGTTTTAGGAAAAATGGTGAAAATAATAAAAATAAGAAATATGCAATGCAAATTAAATGTTTAATGCAAAAAAAAATTATTTAATCATGCAAAAAATGCAAAAATATGAAATAAAATTCAGAAATGCAATATGTATGAATAAAATGAGTCAAAATATTTTTTATGCAATTTTTGTATGAGGGAAAATATCTTTAATGATAATTAAGATGCATGAAATGCAATATAATGTAAGAAATTAATTATGCAAAAATTGGGGAAATTGTGAAATAAAAACCAGGAATTAAAAATAAACCAATCAAATGGCCTGAAATAATTTCTGTGTAATTTTTGTAGTTTGAAAATAATTTTAACAAAGATAAACGAAAATATTACACAAAAATCAATTAATTAAACTCTGATTTTTTTTTACCAATCAAATAATTTTCAAAAATTATGAAAAAAAATATACAAAGTCATAAATAATATTCTAAGGCTACCCTAATGTTTTTAGAATTTTTGGGCAAGTTTTGATCAGGAAAATAAAATCACAAAATTAATTAGAACAAAAAATATTCAACAAGAACACAGTCAATCAGATCTCGCCACCTCACTTCATCTTCAACCTCTCTATGCCCTAAACACGCGGTACAACAAGATCAACACCCCAACTTCTGAACTTTGTATCTTACTCATTTCTCAACCATTTTTCAAGATTCAAAGCATAGAATGAAGATCACATGGCAAGGAACAACAAGCAATTCATAGATTTCAAAAACATCAACCACACATCAAGAAATCAAGCCACGAAAATCATCCAAACACGAATTTTCAGAACTTCATATTATGCAAAATACTTTACAAACAAGCAAAAATATACATCAAACCTAATGTTTGGTCAGCTATACCCACGCATACATGCTTTATTTAATCAAAATCCAACTAAAAATGAAGATCCAAGTTCAAAAACTTACCTCTTGAGTTGAGAAATGAACTCAACTAATGCCTCTGAACACAAGAATAAATCTCACCCTCTTGATCTCTGAGCTTCAAGGAAGAAGAAAAGAAGAATAAACAAGCCCTTGAATGGAGGAAAAAGAAGATTCGAAGCAAAACTTGAAGAGGAAGAAAAATTTTCAGATCTGATTTGTGGTTGAAGGAGGCATCTAGGGTTTGCTTCAATGAGCTTGTGAGCTTCTATAGAGCTCCAAGAGTGAGGGCATTATGGTCTTAATGGCCCAGAATTTGTTTTTTGAAGGTATTTGCAAAAAATTAGAAAATGAGTGTGTTGTGTATGCCATGCATTTTGCTCTTTATTTCTTTAAATTGATGTGCATTTTGATGAGCTAAGGGTGAGTGGAAATGAGTGAGAGGATCATGAAATGGTGAGCTAGCTTGATAGTACAATGTTGGTGATTTTGAAAAATTCACAAAGTTTCCTTAAATGGCAATAGTTGAGGAATCTAGTACAAGGCACCATAATACACATACTTGGCTTCTTTTGGAAATGGATGAGGCACTAAAATCGTGCAAGGCAAAAGTAGAAAGGTTCGCGCCTACTTAAGATTTGAAGGGGATCCAGATAGGTGCTCACACCCATCAGGTGAAAATTATAGGTACCCTATTTATTGTCTATAAGGGAGGTTTGAGAACTAGTCGACCAACTCACTAAGAATGTTGATATGTTCACTTGGGCTTCCTCTGATATGCTAGTAATAAACACTAGAGTGGTGAGTTATCGTCTCACCACCCATCCTTCTTCTATACCAGTGGCATATAGTTAGTGAAAATTGACAAAGAAGAGGGTCGCCATTGAAGAAAAGGTGGGAAAACTATTTGGCGTCGGGTTCATCACGAAAATGAAATACCCCACCTGGCTAGCCTACATGGTGTTAGTACGGAAAGTTAACAACATGTGGCGCATGTGTGTAAATTTCATTGACCTAAATTTCGTCTGACCTAAAGATTCATACCTGCTATCGAACATCGATCACCTTATTGATTGGTGATCAGGCTACCACACATTGAGCTTCATGGATATGTACTCAGGGTATAACCAGATTTAGATGGATCTTTTAGGTGAACCCAAGACAAACTTCATGTTGAATCATGGCAACTACTACTACAATGGCATACCCTTCGACCTCAAGAACGTTAGGCCACCTACCGGTGCCTCATGGATATTATCTTCGTCCAGTAGATATGGAAAAACTCATAGGTCTACGTTGATGAATTAATAGTTAAGACGATCAACGGATGCGGTCATGTAGGAGATTTGGAAGATATTCTACCGTTAGTCAAGAAGTAAAATATAACCCTGCCAAGTGTTCTTTCAGAGTCCAAGTAGGGAAATTTATAGGCTTCATGCTGACAAGTAAAGACATCAAGGCTAACCAAGATAAATGATATGCAATCATCACAATGAGGAGTCCTACTAATGTAAAGGAAGAACAACAACTCAGGTCACCTCACCATTATGTATCTTTCTCTCTTGCGTAGTGATATAGTCTTCCTCATATTGCCACCCTAAATAAGAGATAAGTTTAAATGGACCTCCGAGTGTGAGGATGTGTTCACTAAGGTAAATAATTTCTTCACATAACCTTCTGTTTTGACTCTCTAGAGAGATGTTTGTCTTTACTCCTCTACCTCTCAGACACATATCAAGCGAGGAGCTCGGTCATTGTCTAAGAGATAGAAAAGGCGAAGAAACCTGTATATTTCATAAGCAAGGTGTTCAGAGGCGTCGAAGCACACTATTAGAAGATTGAGAAACTAGCGTTAACCATCGTTTTGGTGAGGAAATTTAGACCATACTTTCGGGCCATAAGATCTTGGTAAAAGCCAACTATCATGTTCGGCAAATCTTGAAGAATCCCATTCTAGCAAAGAGGATGGTATCATGAGAGGTGGAACTCTTGGAATACAACATATAATATGTCTCGAGGGAAAGCATCAAGTCACAACCTTTGGAAGATTACAATACACAATTCATCTTGCCCGTAGAGGATGATCATCACGTTAGAGATGATAGCATCTAGGCTGAAGGCCAAAAGTGACTCATAGATGGTCGCCAACCAAGTCTTTGGCCATTACCAAGCCAATGATCCTCAACTAATAAGATATCTACAAAAGGTAGAAAGTTTATCCTTTCGCTTTCCACTTTTGAATAGAGCACGTCCCCAACGAGCAAAAATTATAATTAGACCTCATGTCCAAGCTAGCCTCATCGAAGACAGTGGGATTCAATAGAACAATTTTCCATAAGACTATCTCCTCCCCCAACATTGAGGTAAACGAGGTGTACTCCATGGAAGTTATCCTAGAATATATCTGGATGCCGCCCATACTACGTTATCTACAATTTGACGAACTTCCTCTAGACGAGGGAGAAGTAAGAAGGATCCAAAAATAGTCTTCCAAGTTAGGGGTGGCAAACGGGAATGCCCGCCCCACAAAATCCCACAAAAAATGGGGCGTGGTTGGACGGGCATAATCGAGGATGAGGGTCAAAAATCTAGGTTCCCCACAAAAAAGTGATTGTGGGGTAGAAAGCTGCAGCCTTGGACCTTTAAACCTAAAAATACAAAATTTTATGTTAATGCTCGTACCCGCAAAAGCCCACGAAGAAAACGGGGCAGGCAGTCACATTGGAGGGTGAAAGCCAAAATTCTTGGCCTGGCCAACACTAAAGTGCAGGCAAAACAAGCATGCCCAATGGGTCGGGCCTATTTTGCCATCCTATTCCAAGTTCACCTTGCTCTTTGAGAAATTGTACAAAATGGGGAGAGCTTCTCTTATGCTGCGATGTTTGAGCAAACATTAAATCACTCTGGTTCTTACAATGGTACACAAAGTGCATGCAATAGCAACATTAGTAGAAAAGCTCTCACACACAAACTGTTAGGAGGATATATTATTGGCCTACTTTAATGAAAGATAACATAGCCTTTGTCAAAAGGTGTGATCAATGTTAGAGATATGCTGAGCTTCACCACGGCCTAATAGAACTTCTTCGATCAATGACTTTCCCATAACCTTTGTATCAACGGGGTGTGGACATTCTAATCTTGTTCCCTTAACTAAAATTTCTATTAGTATGAGTCAATTACATTCTCGAAATTCTCATATAATATTATCTTTTTTGTTAATTATTAGTTTAATACCCGTGTGTTCGCACGAGTTAAAATAATTTTATACAACATAATTATAATCAAATGCACACTAAGAAATTAATTTTGTACAATATAATTATCTTCAATGCACATTAAGAATAATGTTTATGTATGTTTATTTGTCTGAATCTAACTGACAGTGTCCCGTGTCTTTCATGAAGTGTTTTAATCACATTTTCAAAATTATAATGAAAGGATTGAAATAAATAAGGGTTAAATATATAAATTCCCTTGTAATATTAGTGAGTTTTGCTTTTAGCTCATGATAAAAAAATTTTAAAAAAACTTCCTACTCCCTGTCTCCACACTACACATAAGATTCTTTTTAACCGACGTGGTAAGCCTTTTTAATTAATTTTTTAATCCACATGGATATTTTTAATCTTTTTATTTTTATTTTTTAATTTAAATATTTTATAAATTATTTTTTTTTAATTTACATTATTTTTATTATTTATAAATTATTTTTTTTAATTTACAATTTACAACTTTTTAATTATTTATTATTATTATTAATTATAATTATTAATATAATTATATTATTAATATAATAATTATTATAATTATTAATATAATAATAATAATTATTAATATAATAATAATAATTATTATTTTATAATAATTATTATTATTTATATAATTATTATTATTATTATTATTATTATAAATAATTATTATTATATTTATAATTATAATTATTATTTATATAAGGCTTAAGGCCAATATCTTACTTGCAGTCCAAAATTGATTGTGTAAAAGAGTTATATAAAATCGTTCAATTGCTCTCAAATTTTCGATGTGGATTCTATATTCTGTCATATCATTATGATGCATGCAACAACAAGTCTGTCTTCTATATCTTCAATGCACATGAATATACAGTTTGTGTTTCTGTTAGAGTATGCAGTGGTTGCATTTCAATGTTTACTTTCTATTAGACAAGAGCAGTT
Source organism: Vicia sativa (assembly GCA_021764765.1). Classification (NCBI taxonomy): domain Eukaryota; kingdom Viridiplantae; phylum Streptophyta; class Magnoliopsida; order Fabales; family Fabaceae; genus Vicia; species Vicia sativa. The sequence goes on along the minus strand of CM038795.1, from coordinate 166,094,778 downwards.
AGGAGAACCTATTATAGTTTAGGTGGTTTTGCAATTTTTCTGTTTTAGTTGCGGCATGTGCAGTGTTTCAAATATCAGAGAATTTACTTCCAAATTTTAATTAATTCTTAGAGTAGTGTTGGTGAAATCTTAGCTTTAATTGCTAAGTGATATCCTTTTTTTCATGGGCATTTGATGAATTTCTTAGTTCCTCCCCGTGAACATACAGTTTTGAATAATCTGCAGATTTTTATGTTATTTTAGATTTTTTTTGTTTGTTTCTTCATTTTGGTGTTGAAGCGATAAGTTAGAAATTATAAAAGTATGGAAATTATAAAAGTGATATCAGTGATAAAAGTATGGAAATAATAAAACAACTATAATATTATAAGCTAACATCTAACATGTTGGTAGTACACATCTACAAACTGAACTTAAATTCCAACACGATTGAACAGTAGGTAGTAGAATTATATTTGTGCAAGTGGGAGAAGTACCAGAAGGTAGTAGAATTACATGATACAAAGAAGCTACCAATGAAGCAATGGAATCACATGTGTGCAAGTGGGAAATTAATACATACCAGCAGTTGAAGTTTTAATGTCATATATTTTCAAGTTTTTTATATGCATGGTTCTTTATAGTTAATACAAATATTCTATATGCCATAAGCAGTATTTTTTCGTGTTGGCTAGATGTGGATAAGACACTGCTTCCAAATATTATATATGCTGTGGTGGCTGTTATGAGAAAGTGATGATGATTGAGGTATGTTGTGGTCGCTGAGTTACCGATTTGAGAAAATGAAACAAGGTGAAGGAAGGATGCAACAAGAGTGAGTTTCTATACCTGTTTTATATATCACTAACTAAAACATTAAGTAATGGGTTTTGGGGAAAATCTATGGACTTAATCTAATAATATTATTTTAATAATTACTTTATAAAAATAATTTCATAAAAAAATATAAAAAAACTTTAATCATAATAAAAACATAAAAAATAATAAAATAAAATATGACGTGGAAATAAAAAAATATCATAAAATATGATGTAGAAATAAAAAAATATCACGCGAATGTTTGCAGCAATGTGACTATGGGATTTCTCAAAGAGAATCTAAAACTTGTAAGGGAGGTTTTAAATTTTTTTTCTTCCAGAAATCTAATGCAAAATTCACTAATATTACACTAATATTGAGTGTTGTATATTTAACTTAATAAATAATAATAATAATAATAATAATAATAGTAATAATTATAATAATAATAATAATAATAATAATAATAATAATAATAATAATAATAATAATAAAAATTTAAACTTTTTTTATCATTGAGAGATTAAGTATGTAAATCACATTTTCAAAATTATGAAATATTAAAATACATTATAATCAAGATTTTAGGCTTTTTATGTTGAAGAGTATTTATGCATGCTTTCTTGCTTGAATCTAACTGATAATCTTGTTATTTTATAAACTTTTCATACAACAATGAAAAATAAATAATATAATAATTAAAGTTTCAAACTATTCATCTTTAAAAGATTATATATATATATATATATATATATATATATATATATATATATATATATATATATATATATATATATATATATATATATATATATATATATATATATAATCTAACTAACTTAATATTTCAATCACATTTTTAAAATAAAAATATTTGATTAATAAGTTTAACAACATTTTAGATCATATTTTAAAAAATGAAATAATGGTGCTCTATAAAAGTGAGAATAAATATGAAAAGATTAAAAATTAAGAAGTAAACTGAAAATATCGATATTTTTAAATAGATGATCAAAACTTTATTATTTTAAAAATAAGAGCTAAAAATATAACCTAAAAAAATTATTATGAAAAATCACAATTTTTTAAATTTATTTAAAAATTTTAATATGATACAAATTTGATAAAAAAAATCTCTTAACACTTGTTTGATATTTTATAATAAGAATAAAATGGTTGTTCAAAAAGTAAAAAAAATGATATGTTAAAAATAAAAAATAAACATAAGTGTAAACTCAATTCTATGTTTGATAAAATATATTAATAAATAGTGAAAAAATGTGATATTGTAATATTTAAAATAAATCATATGTGATAAAATATTGATTTCTATTTTAATGTCACATAATAAATATTGAAACAAATAAGTGAATTGATAAGTTTGTTAAAAAATTAAAGATGTATTCAATTTTGTATTCCACGTGTCAACCAGTGAGAACATTTAAATCAATTTAGGAGATTAGATGTTTATTATTTTTTTTAACTATTTATTATAGATATTGATAAAAATAACTTTTTAATAGAGTAAATAATTTTAAAGTGAAAAATAAAACGGTAATGTACATGTATCTTCTATTAATAATTATATAGTTGATAGTTGATTTGAACCTCAAACCAACCTCAAACACTTTTATTTGTCAATAAAAAAATACACCACTAAAATAAAATAGTTTTACATTCTCATTAAATTAAAATTCATTATTCAATTCAACGATATTATACAATTAATTTAAAATATGTTTGTGAAATTGATAGAATAATCATAATTAGTTTAATATTTTAATTATATTTTCAGAAAATAGACAAATTTCTGACATGGCATTTTACATGACGTGAATAAAGAATAAGAAATCTCCACGTGTAGAAGCCATTTGTACTTTGTCGTATATAACAAGTCTTTTTGTTTCATCTCAAAAGTAACTTAGAAAGAAAGAAAAAAAAAAGGGTTTAAGCTTTGAGGTACGGTAACTGTTGCGTGGTTTTTCTTCTTTATTCATGGTGGTAGGGTTTTCTTTTCTTTTCATTTTTTTCTTTTTTCCGTAAATTAAAAATATTTTATTATAGTTTATATCCATCAATCTTTGTTTCTCTAAACAAAGAACAAATCATTATTAAAATGAAAACTTGAAAGAGAAAAAGAATGGAATCATTTTGAGTTTGGATTCGTATTTTTTCCTTTCCAATTCCATATATATACATTTTCGTCACTTTCAATGTTTTGATTTTCATTTTCCCAATTTTTTGCATTCTCTAACCCAAATTCTGTTACAAGAGGTTAGTTTCTATGTTTTATTAATTCTTAATTCTGAATTTTGGAATTTGAGATCCGATCGGGTTAGGGTAATTTTTTTTGGTGTTGAATTTTGAGTTTTGCTCTTCATGTTGTTGGTTTGGTTTTGAATTTTGAGATTATTATGAATTTTTTATGACAGAGGTGTTTCTGGTGAATTGATGAGTTATATATGTTCATGCTATGGTGTTGAAGAAGAGGCTGGGTAATGGACTAAGGGGATTTCAGGTTCCTGAGATACCTAGATGTCCAAGATCTGCAAGAGTAAGTAATTGGAGTCATTACTTGTGTCAGTGTTGGTGTTGTGTTTCTGGCGTCTGTGATTCATAGATTATAATTGATTTTTATGTGTTTTTTTATTTGTTTTGTTTGAAGTTGAACACTAGTTTGAACTACTTGCATCTTACTCTAGTTTGAATTTTTTTAGACTAGGGTTCCGTTTGAGAAACCGGCTGAGGATGGTCGCTTGTGCTTTTGAACTACTTGCATCTTTGGCGGAAGTTGCTGCAGGAGGAAAGTAACACTTCTAGCAATGCCTCTGAAGTTAAACTGATAAGCGAAGAGCAATGTCGAAATGGAAGTTGCGATGAAAAGAGGAGTGGGAAAGATGTTGAGATTAGTGATGCTGATTGTATGCTAGAATGCATTTCAGGTAGCGATAATGTGAAGTCCGAGATTTTGAAATTGGAGAGTAAGTTTGGAAATGGTTCTAATACTAATAGACTTGTGGAATTAACGAACAATCACGAAGCGGGATGTTCTGGCTTCGAGGGTTATCTGCGAATGATAAGTTTAGTTTGAAGGATCCGTTGGATTTACGTTAACTCTCCTTCGTTAGTAGAGTTGAACAATAATGTCAAATCTCCATTTTGTGGGAATTGTTTCCCAATGCTTCATTTTTGAAGCATGGGAATGATAATAAGTTACATTTTATTGATGATGACGAAAAGTTTGTTAGGTGCAACAAAGTTTGCACCAAATCGAAGGCTTTTAGACCTTCACGGCGCATTGCTCGCAAAATAATCAGGAAGCGGTTGACTTCCAAACACTGGAAGGTTGCTCCAAAGTTGAAGGATTATGAACATTCTAGATATGGTAAGGCTTTTAACAAATTGTCTTCGATCACGTGCTTCCTTATCTTTCACATATTATGTGTATCTATTTTTTTGGACTGCACTTGGATGAAGTACAATAAGTATTGTTCTTACTGCTTCTCTCTTGAAGAGACAATTTTACCAAAGAATGTGTAATTTGTAGATAAGGGAATAAAGCCCGCAAGTCGTAAAGGAAGCCTTATTACAATTTCGAAAGATCTCAGTGTTACACTCTTACGAAGAGGAAGAAATTATCGGAGAAGGGTTCAATGGTAACTCGTGGTGGAGGATTCAGCAGTGAGAGTGTATCTGATTTACCTAAGAAAGGAATTTGTGGAAATAACCGTAGCTCTTCTACAAAAGCTCACGTCTCTAAAGATTCTCATGGTAATTTATCGTGGGGTGTTCATTTGTTTTGATTAGCATATGTTCTTTGCATCTTTCTGGAATTGATGATTTTTCCTCTGGTACAGTCAAGTTTAGAATCAAGTCATTCAGAATTCCAGAGCTTTATGTTGAGGTTCCCGAAACCGCAACTGTGGGTTCATTAAAGGTATGGATAGATAGATGGTTTTAATTTTATTCTTCAATGTTAAATTTTAAAGTATTACTGTTTCCATTTAGCCTTATTAACAGATTGTAAGTACCACAGAGCATATTTTCTCGATATATTTTGATTCTTTACAAATTTTTATAGAGGAAAGTCATGGAGGCAGTGATGACTATAATCGGAGGTGGAATGCATGTTGGCGTTCTTGTTCAAGGGAAGAAAGTTAGAGATGACAACAGAACTCTTCGGCAAACTGGTATATCTTGTAAAGAAAATCTAGATAAACTCGGTTTTGTTTTGGAGCCTAGTTCTTCTCAAGCTTCTCCAGTTGTTTGTGCTGGTGATCCTTCTCATTGTGAAGCGTCTGAGCTAATTATGTGAGCCAACGTTTCTTTTGATCACCGTAGCTCAGGTTCTATTTGGATAAGCAACTTAATCAAGCGCTTATAACATAGACACATTTGCACCTACCATATAAGAGCTTATCTATAAACTATTTCTATAATAAATTATGAAATCAAATCAAACTGTTTTCTTATAAGCTATACGTTGTTTTCATAACATTTCCAGAAGTGTTTTTGGAAATAAGTGGAAAACATGTTCAGAAGCTATTTCTCTAAACAGTCTCACAAGTACTTATCCCACTAGCTAAACTTAAATATGAAAATTGTGATAAATTGGTATCATTTATTTAATGGTCAGAAATCAACTGTTTAGCTCCATTCAATTGAATGTTTCTTTCGTCTATTTAACTAATTTTCATAATTGGATTTTCTAGGTCTCTAAGAACTCCCTCCATAGAATCGGGATATCTGTTACCACGCAGGATTCCTCCTTGGTTACAAATACTGGCGATCTTGTTGAAATTAACCATGAATCAGCTTCTTCCATGGAAGACACTATTTCTGATAAACTAACACGAGATTCTGGAGCGCTAGTTTGCATTCCAGATAATAGCTCAGAGGCATTAGCTGCCGTTCCCGTGAGTCACAACACCGGACACTCTGAGATTGTACAGCGTCGAACCAGGAGACCGTTTTCTGTTTCTGAAGTGGAAGCACTTGTTCATGCAGTTGAAGAAGTTGGAACTGGAAGGTTTGATGGCTATCTGCTTCATCTGCAGTTTTGGCGGATATATTAGGTTGCTGACATTGTTTTCACTATGCAGGTGGCGTGATGTAAAGTTACGATGTTTTGAGAATGCAGATCATAGGACTTATGTAGACTTAAAGGTACTCTCTTCTTTTACCTCCAAATCTAACTTGAAACCAAGATTTAAGGCACATTTGTTTTAGATTCTTTTAAAAATCATTTTTGATGTTTTAATTATGTTTGTGTGTAAATTTTTTTCAAAAATCATGTTAAAATATGATTTTTATGCTGTAAAGGAACATTTATAGAGAAAAACCTAGTTTGTGGTGTTAATATCCACATTAATGAAAAATTATTTTGACATGCATAGTTTTTCAACATGTAGTTTTTCTCTGATAAATTTATTTTGACATGTGTTATTTTGTCACAATTGATTGAATCGAAGCATACCCACTTACTTTGGTCCATGTAGTCGACTTGTTGTGAAAAAACTGTAGTTGCTATTGATTGCACAAATCATTTCAACATCATTTTTTTTATGTTAGACCATCTCCCCCTGGGCCACTTAGGTCACACACCAGATGTCTAGTCCTGGGCATGAAGAGGTGTGTTGAGAGTTTTACATCAGATGAGATATGATTTAACAATGTGTTATAAATGGTTGAATAGCCCTCACCACATTACAAGCCAATTTTGTAAGGGCTGAGTTAGTAAGTCATAATCGAAATTAACCCCAACGGTTGGTCTGTTGGTGAAGGTTTCGGACTTGAGAGTGTGTTACTCTTAAGGTCTCAGGTTTGAATCACGCTAGATGCTAACAATTCTTGTGTTGCGCCAATTCATATAGAGCTTTGTTCTGGCATTAAATAGTATGCAGTTGTTTTTGTTCATCACTTCATTAACTAGGTTGTAATGGTAGCATTGTTAATTGCTAATGACTCGACCTTTTGGTATTTGCAGGATAAATGGAAAACCTTAGTACACACTGCAAAAATCTCCCCTCAACAAAGGAGAGGACAGCCAGTTCCTCAAGAGCTTTTGGATAGGGTTTTGGCTGCTCATGCCTTCTGGTCTATCCACCAAGCAAAACATCATGTAAAGCATCAAACCAATGGTGTCCAACCACTTGTGATTATGTAGAAAGACATTTAACGTTAGTGACTTGTAACTGTGGCAAACAAACTTGTACATTTGTTTCATATTCTCATGTAATATCTTCCTTACCAAATTCTTTACTGGCCTTCAATTTAAACAGGTTGGCATTTGTAAATTAAATAAGGAATAAGGTTGATGTATGGTGTAACAGAAACTTGTTTTCTTTTATTTTTGTAATTTTCATTTAATTTCATGGATGTATGTAGACTTGTCAAATACCATGACGACATAGCGAAGAAAAATGAAAATATTCTCCTTATTTCTGGTTGGATATTTTATTTTCATTTTTTATTTATTAGGATTGAATATATGAACTATGAACACAGTATCTATTAGTCCAAAAACAACGAACGCATCTTTGAAACACTATTGTCAATAGGCAGATGTTATTTGATAGTAATGGATTCGGTTTGCATAGGATGTTCTATGCCCCTAATCCAATGACAAGAGAATTTTTAAATAAAATAATAAAAATTAAAATGTCGGAAACAAATGATGTTCTATGATCTTCATTAAGTGTTGGTCTTTGTTGGATAACGAAGTTTTGGAGGAAAGTGTCGGAAATAGACCCTAGTCGTGATGTTGATTATTTGGTTAATAATCAAGTTATTAAGATTAAAATGATTCTAATCTGACACTATGTAATGTGCGGAAGTTAATGGACAATAAGATTCGAAGAAAAGATTATTTGGAGCGTTATGCAATAATACCTCACGATGTTTGAATGGGTGTACAAGATGCAATAAAATTGAAAACTCTTAACATCTATTCATAGAGTGAGTTTTATCGACAAATTTATATTATTCCACTATAGTTGAGAATTCTTTGTGTCTATTCCAATGACATCAATGCTCATGTTCTAAATTTTATAGATCACATTTTTTTAGTAAGAAAATTCGTAATAATTTGGAGTCATTTGATTGACATGTATTTAATTTTTTAGAAGAAACATTCGGTATAGATGTGCTCAAAGCTAAACACAATTTATATCGAATATCACCTAAAAATGGATAAAAGTTGATCTTTTTAATTTATTTAAAAAAAATGCATTTTTTAGTTTTATAAAATTTTCTAAAATTTCCATTCTTATTAATATAATAAAAATTGTGGTTTTATAAAAAATCTCTAAAGTTCCCACTCTTAAACCTCGGGCAGGGTATAGTCGTAGCTGAAAAAAGCTACGGCGGAGGAGGTGGCGGATGGTTGGGAGCGGAGCGCCTGATTTCTTCTACAAGAGGCTCAACGCCTCGGCTACGTGGCTCGCTCGGCGTTCAAATTGGCTCAGATACAGAGACAGCATAAATTAATCAAACCCGGTTCTTCCGTTCTCGACTTGGGCTGCGCTCCCGGTTCATGGCTTCAGGTCGCTTGTCAGAGCTTGGGCCCATTCCACAACGGTGGCTCCGTTCTCGGCATCGACCATAAGAAAGTTAAAGTCCCTCCTCTTTGTGATTCCAGGGTTCAAACTGTTTCTGCTGATGTCATGACCCTCCCTAAACACCAACTCAAAGACCTTTCTCCTAAGGTTAGTTATTTATTTAGTTCCAACTCACAATTAGTTAGTTACAACAAAAATTAGTTAGTTAGTTAGTTACAACATAGTTCGTTAGTTGGTTACAACATAGTTAGTTAGTCCTAATAATGTATCTTTGATTTTACTTTCTGCAGCAAAAAGGATTTTCTGTAATACTCTCAGACATGTGTCCGTTGGTTTCTGGAATCACGACTAAAGATGCTGCTTTGTCATTTGAACTAGGGATGCGAGCGGTAGATTTGGCTGTTGGCAGGGTAGCTTCTGTTTGTAATTCTGATGCTGATAATCAGGACGAGGTCGAGGAGCAATGTGATGATGATCTGTCCAGTTCGGATGACAGAGGAGTGAGTTGGAGGTCATCTTGTTATCAAGCTTTTGGAGAGTGAAGATGCCAAAGGTGGATTTGTGGTTTCATTTTTCTCAAGCGAAATTGTGTTAGTTGATTTGGTTGGTATATGTTATTTAATGAACTGGTTTAATTTCTTTGCTGCAGAAATCAATAAGATTTGTAAACCATTGTTTATGAAGTCGTTGTGGTTGAGACCTAAAGCCACTAGACCTTCGAGAGATCTATTTGATATGTCAAGGTTTAAAGCCGGGAATAAAGATATAGGTTGTTTCATGTGGTTTGTCCTGGTGAATGTTTGGCGTGAGCAGAATGTAAATTCATGTAAGTTGCAATCATAGTTCGATGTTTTATTAACTCTGTAATGCAGTGTTGTCTAATCGTGGCTATAGTAGCATTATATTTATAGCCTGCACTTAAGTGTTGTGGCTATACCACTGCAGTGTAGAGAAATTTGAATGAACTGCTATTTTCTGCAATCCAGGATCGACGGCATTGCTGTATTTGAAATGTGTAATTGGGAAATACATGAATTTACATCAAGTTTTGATGCTAACATTGTTCATGAACTTTAGCTATGCAATGCCTTCTGATTTGCTAAGGGTGATGATAATACATTATGTATTTATGTTGGAAAATAACATTTGATTGTTTATTGCTCATTCAAAATATGATATGATTGAAACACTAGCTTGCATCTCTCACTCATATTTGTTACTCCCTTTTGCAATGTCACACATTTCTTGTGATTTTTTTGCTCTCTTCAAAATTCTCTACAAGCTACAGTTTATAATCTCATTTTCAAAGGATATAAAATCTGAATTTTCCTCCCTCTCTATCTCTCAGTGATACAAGTATTCCCCTAAATTTGCTTCATTTGTGCCTGAAACTTTGGTCGTCAACAACTTTTGAGTTAGTTTTGTTATTCAACAATGACTTGAAACTGTTCTTTCCTTCTTTTTCTGTCTTTTTAATTTTAGGAACAATGTTTTCTCCGTTACTAAGCTCAACTGAGCTTCAATTCAAGCTCATTTTTGGGTTTTATAAGAACTTCTTATTCAAGTATCGCCTTCTCATATTCATTGTTAGACGAGGATAGTAAATTGAAATGCACCAAAATCCATCATGAACTACCACACTTCTTCTTGAGAAACAACAATCATTGTTACAATTATTTGCTTTAAAATGACTACTCATGTCATCATCATTTTGCAATTGATACAATGCTGTCAAAGACAGGCGTCGTCGACAAGATGTCTGGTGGTAAGTGGATGGACTGCACAGCTGTGTGTTGTTGATGCTGCTATCTGGTGCCTGACATTGTGGTACCGCCTATGTACACACTGATGGAAAATATGCAATCAAAACAAACTACTAAGGTTGGGCTGAGTTATCGACTTAGTCAAGTTAACTGTACATTTGTATTTTAATCCATGATTCTATGAACATTTTGTAATTATACTTTGGGAAAATTAGATAGTTTTAATGCTAAAATTAAAACAATGGAATACAAAATGAAATTAGTTCAGTTGATTTGGGAAAATTACATAGGTTTCAAGTGTGAGAGATTCACATGTATTTCATCTGATAAAAGAACAAAGAATATAGATTGAAAAAAAATTGTTTGTAATATTATTTAAAAATATGAGCTCACGTTCAGATTAATTGTGATTAAACTCCAAATAAATAGTATATATATGTGATTAAACATCAACGGTCAAGGTTGTTTTGACGGTGATCTCCAATACGAGTCCATGGGCCCATGGCATTAATCTCATAAGTTCCTCCCGCCAAAACCATGCGTCCTATATTTAAAAACAACACAACTTTTCTCGTACACTTTCAATTCCGAAACAACTAGAATCAGAGAATCCTATGTCTTTTACACTTGGGTCCCACACCCATACAATCCCAAGATCATGGTCTTTTTACCACATGGACTCTCATTAGATTCCAATACAAGCTTACACGTTTTTCCCCCAAAAAACAAAACCTCAACATCGACTTCCTGAACAAGTAACTTAAATTACCCCAAAACCCCGCCGCTATAAATAACAACTTACAACCCTTATTTCATATTTTCAAACCAGACAAGACAACCTAAGAAAAACAAAACACTCTCAACAAGATGGTTATGAAATTGGACATGGAAGAAGGTTGTCGGACACCAAAACACAGCGGATGTCGGATACCGGCAGCTGTGGCATGTCCCGGAGCACCGAAAAAGAAGGCGGCGGTTAGTTCAACGAAGAAGAAGGTCCCACCAAAGAATGGTTACTTCATGCCCCCTGATTTGGAGCTGATTTTTAGAGTTCGGCCTACAAGGGAAGCTTTTGCTTAGAATTTTTTAGTTTTAAATATAGAGTTTTCATAAAGAATCATGATGTATATTATAGAAACTTTATTTTGTATTTCATATTTCACGACAGCAATTATAAATATATGTTGTTACGTTTGTTTGAACTGTTGTGTTTATAAGAATCGTTTGTTTTCTTCTCTACTATGCACACTAGAAGCATCAAGGTCATGAAGAGAATGATTTTTCCACCAATTTTAAGTTAGTACACCACAATTTTTTCAAGAATTTGGGAATGGTGCGTTTCAGAAGCAGTTCTAGGCCCAAATACAACATAATGGGCGCCATTGAAAGTGGCCCAAATTCAAAAAGCTTCTATGAGAAGATTATTATCACAGTGACACAACAAATGTTAAATGATGACTAAACTACAGTCTTGCCAAATATACACCACGCCCACTAATTTTGTGAAAAGTATTTGACCATAAATATTTTCTTACCAAATAGATTCTTACTAATAATAGGTTGCAATTTACTCTTTCACATAACTTCATTTCATTATGAATTAAAAAAAATATAAAATGAAATTGATGATAATATTTAATATTTCTTTTTATTCTGGGTGATGTAGAATGGCTAATGTAGTTTATTATATTTAATACATATCCTTTTATAATTATGATTTTGGTTAATTCTCGTATATTCCACTCATTTATCATGTCATTTAAATAATTAATAAAATTTTAAAATTGTTTATTATCCAAATATAAAATAAATTTAGTTACAATTTTTAAAGTATGGTTCTTATTATTTTGCAATAAAATATAATAAATATATATTTGTTTCTTACATATATAAATTATTCTTATTTTTACCTTTTAAATAATATTTAATATATTTATTAAATTTTTATTACAAAATATTAAAATCCACCTAAAAATCGTCTCAGAACTTTATCCTTAAATATATACATTTTAACTAACGTGCCAAATTTATTTACCCAAATCCAAATATACATATTTTGATTCTCATGCCAAATTTGTTTACCTATTTACATTTTGATTTACATGTCAGGGTCGGTCCAATACTACATGAGATTTAAAGCCAACTTTTATTTGAAGTCATTTATATTTTAATAAAAAATTAAATTAAATTATTATAATATTAAATTAAAATATATTTTTGAACTTTTAAGTTGTAAAATCAGTAATCATTTCTTTTTCAATTGATCTTAGATAAGATTTTATTAATTTTAATTTTGAATTTTTTTTTTTGCCGTTATAATAATCGTTAGCATTATTTTATAAGCAACAAATGCATTTGAGAAAGAGTTCAATGTTACTATATAATTAAATATATTAATTGGTGTATAATTTTTGACATGTATGATATCTTCTTAATATTTTTAATTCTAAAAATAAGTCTAATCCATAAATATCAAAATTGTCGTTATGTTTTAATGAACATTCATAGTTAAGACAATATTCTTTTAAATTGTTAATTTTCAATCACTTTAATTTCTCAATACTAAATAGAAAATCAAAAAGATTTGGATATATTTTAAATTGTTGAAAATTTACTTCAAAATGATGTAATTGCATGCTCTAATATGTATAAAAAAAAAGTCAGATTTAAATGATTCTTTAAGAATTTTTAAAACTACATTGTCAATAATCTCATCAAATTGTTTCTTTCTACGAATAATACGTTTTTCACAAAGCATATGTTCTATATTCATTTCGATAACAATTTCTTTAATTTGAAATTATAGCGTTTTCAAAACTATCTTCCTATATTTTTCAAAAACAAAGAAACAAGTATTTCAATTGCTCTATAGCAACTTCATGAACATATCCTTTTGATTGAAAGTGTTTACTAGTGAGTTTATGCAAACAATATTTCATACTAAATAGTCATGCCTAACAAAAATTCAAAATTTTCAAGCTCATAAGTTGGCAAACATTCAGCTTCACTTTTTATTTTAGATTCATCATTTCACCTAATTTCAATAAAGTATCTCTTATTTGTGAAGTTTGAAATCTTATAGATTTTACACTTTCAATACGACTTTCCCAACATGTTTGTGACAATGATTTTAAAGTAAGGCTAGATAATTGGTCTAGTAGAATTTTTCATCTTTTACTAAATGAAGAAGATTTTATAAATACCACCACTCCAAAAATGACGCAACTTTGGAACAACAATATACCATATCACAAAGTATCAAGTTTAGACTATGACAACTACATGATGTATAAAATAATCTAGCTTTAACATCTAAAAAATCTTTTTTGAACACCTTATGTTTTTCTTTCATATTACAACCATTATCATAACCTTGTCCTCTTAAGTAACTAATATCAAGACCAAGTATATTTAGTTCATTCATAATAGCATAAAAGACTTCTTCTAATTTTATCATGTACTACAAAAATTCTAACAAATACTCAACTATTGGAGTTGAAGAAAAATCTATACACCGTAATACAATAGACATTTGTTCTTGATGACTTATATAAAGATTACAATCCAGTATGATTGAAAAATATTTGGTTCGGTGCAGTTGGTTCATTTTTTTATAAATATTTTATTTAGTCATACATACATATAGATGACAACGTAACTTTGTATTTTGTCATTCATAACTACCAAATAACAATAAAACTCATCATATTTGGACAATAATTTTCCATTTAATATGTAAAAATTAGATTAAACAAAAGTGAAATAATAAACATAGAATAATAGCATAAAATAATGTCAAAATATTATAATGAAAAAAAAATAGAAGAGATGAAAGATTAGTGAAGATGAAAAGAAAGAACATAAGAGTGAAGACATTAGAGATAAATATGTGCGATAAAACGAAATTGAAAGAGAACATTTGCATAAAAATGAGAAGGTGAAAAGAAAGAATATAAGATAGTAGAGACTAGAAGAAGAGGCAATATGTAAGTGGTGAAGGCGGTGTAATAATGCTATAAGATTTAAGAATGAAACTATAAGTGTAAGGATGAGAAAATTGTTTGTAATCATAAGCTAATATATAATAGGTTTATGTTTGAGTTAGATGAGTGTTAAGTAAAATTAAGGTTGTAACATAATGCGGTTTGATTCGATTTGGTTCGGTTTGTAAAATACAAACCGCAAACCGAACCGAACCATGCAGTTTTGTTAAAAGATGGCCCAAACTAATCCAAACCAAATGCGGTTTTTTGCGGTTTCAGTTTGGTTTGCGATTTTTTACTGGGTTGATTTGGTTTTGGACATCCCTATCCAAGATAATGGTAATGAATTTCATCATTTTTTATTCGACGAATATGCACTTGCATTAGAGGATCACATTCTGCAATCATTTTAATTAAACCTAACAAATTTTCATTATTTTCTTCGTAAATATTTTCATTTGTTGCACGAAATGCTAAGTAATTTTTTCCAAGAGTTTTAACAACCTCAATGATTCTAAGTAATAAATTTCTCCAGTGTTCTCTTGCTCTATTAATTCATTTTTGAACGTGTTTGTCAATTATTTTATGTTTTAATAATATCATTTATAAATAAATCCATGAACTCATTTTAACAATATACTCATTACTCATCTCATGACTCTTTAACTTAACACTAATATTTCTCCAATTATTACTACCTTCATGTGCTAATTTACTTGTACTAGGAAGCGCACTAAATAATTTACAAGAAAAGCAAAACACTTTATCCAAAATTTGAGAATAAACCAACCATCTTCTTTAACGCTTTTCTCTGTTGGACAATTGTTGTATGTAAAGTGATAAAGAAAAATGTCTTGCATATGCATCCTTAGGAAAATTTATATCGATAATTTAGGATCGTTCCCTACTAATAAATCTCTCAAATTTGTATGAATAGTTATCCAAAACATGTTTTTTCAAACAACACAATTCACCCCTATTACGTGTAAAATCTCAAGTCCAACAATTTGTTCCTTAATTGTCAAGTTACTAAGGGTGTGGTTTGCTTCCCCGTCAGGGTGCCATATCTTAAGCAACAATAATATTCATGTCATGGCTGCTTAACTAGTTTAATTGCAGGAATCTAGCGGGAGCACAACTGGTGGGTGCTACTCTGAAATTGTATAGTTGGGTTCCATTTCTGTAACTATACATTTTCTTATGTAAGAACTGTAAGAAAGACACATTTAATTTTAATGGATGCACTTTCTTGCTTTAAGCATGGGGTTGGTGGAGGATGCAATCCCTTAATCCCGTCAACGACCTACCGTTCAGTTTTCCATACGCAACAAAGTAAGTACATTGATTAATTATTACATTATTCATGTCTTTCATTTATATAAAATTTTAAAATATATTAAATGTTCATTCATTTAGGTATAGTGTAACGGGTATGTATTATGGAAAGAATCTGAGATTCAATGTTGTCCTATATCGTAATCTAATAGACCACCTTGGCGCGAATGATGTACGTAATTTCTATTAACTTCAACTAATTTTAACGCATATGTTTTAAAAATATATCATTAATCTGCATATTTTTTTAACTCAACAATTTACATGGAGACCATACATGGGTTTAGATCATGTACCCAATGAAGATGATGCACAAGTATGGACTGCGAAGACTGCTATTATACGGTTTAACATTATGGAAATGCACCACAGTGATCGTGTGAAGATGCAGTTCGGTATGTTACAAAATATACCGCGCAGTCCGATATGTTTGGATCCATGGCATCTCAAAAGGGTCGATGCCCAATCGGGATATGATAATTGGAAAACATTTTCCAGGGAGTTTTGTAGGATGTGGAAAAATCGTCGGGACCATGTCTTAGAATTTCCTGTTCTGAGGATGATGAAATTATGCAACACTCTCTTCAATACATTGCTTGGTACCGATCTGTAACGAACCTAAAAATGCATGTCTCGCACCCCCTCTATTTAGTCGATCCACGCATGTGACACCCCAAAATAATTCAATTATTAAGTAATTAGAATTTTAATTATTAATTTAATTAGAGTTTAATTATTAATATTTTGAATTATTGGATTTAAATAATTAATTAAATGAATGGAAGGGTTGGGAGTGTGAGGAGTAATGTGGGGGGTGTGTGACGAGTAAAATACTCTACCTATTCTAATTATTATTGGAAATAATAAAAGGAAAAAAGAAGGAAAAAGAGGAATAGAAGGAGTTTCATCATTCGTGACATTGGAGAAGAGAAGAAAGAGGAATAGAGTAAAGTTGCGAAATTCGAAGAATCCACAAGTAAAGGTGGTTTCGATTGTTTAACATGCCTTATCGGTTTAATTTCAATAGGATTGATTGTAGTATGTTAAGAATCTCAATTTAGTATTTCTAGGTTTTCTAGGAATTATCCCAAATTGTGTCGGATTGTGTAGAATTGAGTAGTTTGTATGTTATATAGTCATTAGGAATGATCGAGTATGTTATATTGCATATTACTTCTTTGTTGGATTGTGTAATTATATTGTATATGGATGTTGGATTCATGTGTAATTGATAGGAATTGAGTTGGTATGCATAATCTGTCAAAGCATAATTTTGGCTCTGGGTCGCGAGGAACCGTTCCCATGTGGAGGAACCGGTTCTGGTATAAAACGGAGGACGAGTATTCTAGGTTCTTTGGGAACCGGTTACTCTGAGGAGGAACCGGGTTCCATTCATTTTCAAAGAAAACTAATTTTTATGGAACGGTTTCTGCTGGAGGAACGGGTTCCCCATTCCGGGGCGTGTTTTAAGACTTGTGGGAACGGGTTCTCCACAGGAGGAACCGGTTACCACTATACAATTTGGAAAAATACAAAACTTCAAAAATTCATAACTTTCAAACCGTAGGTCCGTTTTGAGCGCCGTTTTGGACGTTGTTTCTTAAATTTAATGCTCTATTTTATGAAATGAAGAAAATTCCTGTAGCTTGAATTTATTTTAAAAATGCGTTGAATTCGACTTAGGTGGTTTGTTACCTTGTGCATACCGGTATATGCGATGGTGTATCCGTGATATCCGAATGTGATGAGTTGGTGGATGAAATGCATTGATTATCTTTGTTTGACGTGTATGTGATTAATGAAAGATATCATGGTTTGGTTTTGATTCGGTTTATGATGTTTGGTGTAATCATAACTTTAATTGAATGTTGCATTCTGGTGGAGTTAATTCCCATTGTGTGGAATTTGACTTGTATTGCCAATAACCGTTCTGGGTGATGATGGATGGTGAGGTGGATTCGTGTCCGGGTGATTATGGATGAATTAATATTCTACCGGGTGATTATGGATCGGTGTGTGTGACTTAGTTCACGTTTGGTACCACATTTGAGTCGCATTTGTATTTGTATGAGATTAACATGTTAGGATGGGTTCGTGTTATAATTCTATTGTTGTCGTTGTGCATAATGAATTGTGTGGTTTGTAATTGTGTGTTGAAATCTGATTTATGCTAGAATGGGTGGATTAATATACTTGTGATATCATATTGTCTGAGGAACTTATAATGCATATTAATTATGATGAAATCTCACCCTTACTTTGATTTCAAATTAAGTTAGAAACTCAGGAGTCGGTGAGGACGGTTTATAGAGTAGTGCTAGTTTAGTGATCCGTGTCGATGTCATGCTCGATAAGTTGTAACACTGGGGAACGTTTGGCTGAGAATTTATTTAATATTCATTTGTTATTTGAATTACCTTGGGAATGGTTATGATTTGGAATTATTCCGTTTTGGTTGCTATTTTCCACTGTGTAGACATAATTATTGGTTTTTGATTACTTGATAAGGTTCTTGATAAAAGCATGACATTTTGTTAATATTTTATTTTGTTGTGTATTTTAATTAATTGTAATGCCGTTCATTTATGTTAAACTCGATTTAAATATTAATTCGCGGTATTTTAGAAGGGTGTTACAACGCACGATGGGGCCAACCTCAACTCCACAACAACAACGCAACAACACTACCAACAACAACTACAACAACCATACCAACAACAACCGTAGCATCCCCACAACAACGCGACAACACTACCAATAACAACAACAACAAAACAACAACCCCAACGTCCATCAACCTCCCGAACCAACCCGACGATACAGGACCACCAACACTCAATCTCAATCCCAATCGTAACCTAATTACCAACCCACCCAAATGCCCGACACAATTTCAATACTCCCACATGCCAAACACTCAAATACAATACTCGAAGAAAAGAATGTAAACACCCTATATAGGCCCATCAATATCTCACCTTATCCGGACATGGCATGCGATGAATATTCCCCAACCAACCCAACATACTATCAACCATTCGTACCAAACCCCATCATTCGTATGGGTATGAGTCTCCAAACACCCAATTTCCTTTTCACTCCACACATTCACACTCCACCTATAAAGATGACAACTGCTATCATCCCCACATGGAACCTAATCCCCCACCACAACGACCAAGCTTTGAGAACATGGGAACACGTCTATACGAAAGCGGTATGACAAGCAATGCAGATCTTGAGGCATACATAGATCCTGATCGCATACACTACGAGCAGCCATCGACCCATGCACATGGGCCATCGACCCAACCACAACAAACTTAAGAACCACACATTACACGAGTTAGGAGAGGACGCGCTTGTGGAACCCATGGTCATCTACATGTCTCAGGTCGCCGAGAATAAATCTATGTAATTGTTATTCGCTATGTTTGTAATGAAAATTTAGATTTAAAGTTTAATTCACAACAGTGTCCCGTAATTTAATTTGAATCGATTTTTATTTAGGTTTAACACCTAGGCGCCATCTCAGATGACTTTTACCATCGATTAACACCCAGCGCCATCTTAGATGACTTTTCCACACTAGGCGCCATCTCGGATGGCTTTTAAGGAAAAATCCTACATGTAGAGCCATCCGAGATGGCTCCTCCTTGAAAAACAATGCATGAGCCATCTCAAATGGCTCCTACTGGTATCCTTACCATGAAACCTGGTTATTTGGGTAATTAATTTTAAAACACGATTATTTATGTATTTTTTTCATAACATGGTTATTGATAGAAAAAAAATTGCAATATGACATAAGAGGGAGATGAGAATATGTGATTCCACATGCCCCAAGCAAAGATGACACACACGATTATGTTGTCCCCACTCATTCCTTGTTTGGAGCGTTTAGAAGCAATCTCAAGCGAATACTACTAATAAGGATACCATACTAAACTAGAATCGAAAGAATTCTACAATCCATTTACTTAGCAACAACATTGAATAACTCATAGCTTTTGATTCCTAGACCCCTTCCGGTTAACAAATAGTCACCCAATTGATTCTTTTATTGTTCTCCACTTCATATAGAGGAACACACACTGATAACTCTTTTGGAGATTTATAAAGGATAAGAAAAGAGAGGTATTGAACTCAAGACAACATTTAGAAGGGTTACTCGACCGCCAAGATATACATGCTTACCTTTCCACCAGAGAGTTTAGTATGCCTACAAGAGAGAAGTCATACCTGCAAAAGCTTGAGTCATCATTGAATCCCAAAATCTTGCACTTGTGAAAGTTGACACACAAGCTAGATGAAATTTTCAAATCCTCAATATTGATTTGATTGACCATGTCTTGTCCCAAGCTTTACCCATGATGATAGTGTCATGTAAAAAGCGTACCAAATCAAACTCAAGTTTTGTGCTCATTTGATCGAGAACAAGTACCATGAACAACAAAAATTCCATAATAGCCTTGCAATTCCTTCAACAATGATAAAAGAAACAACGATGGCACACCCCTCTCACAACTTGGAATTCCATTCAAGGGCTTCCATTGATCAAAATAAATACAAAATTATTACATGTACAAGTTTGAATCTAGATACTTCACTTGTCACCAAACTTCATGCGATTGAGAACACCATGTTAGCGTTGAAAAACGACTGATGCTAAATATTCCCTATGTTCCTTTATAATTGTCATTTTTTGACTTTTTACACATATCAATAAAACTAATGATTATTGTTACTTTTTATGCAATAATTTTTCTTTTACCTAAATACCCTTCATTTTTTATTTACTTTAACTTACTTTTTCTCTCTATAATAAATGATTAAGAGTAATTTTAACAAAACTATCACTAACATTACTTTGAAATTTGAAAGTGACAATTATAAAGTTACAAGGTGTACTATTTTCTAATAATGAATCTCTTTCTTTGCTAACTCGGGACACCACGTTGCATATTCATACGCCACTATATATGATCCAACTTATTCGGATCTTCAATGTGTCTTTCAATCCTAAGTTAATCTTTCCAAAATCTCAAAGTTTTGAACTATCAACTTAACTTTCAAAATCAAATTTTTTACAATAATGCCACCTTTTGAAATAAAAAATACCAATCTGCCACTCTTTAAAAAATAATTCTCAAAATACCGCACTTTTCTCATTGGTTCGTTCATGGGTTGGACGAACGGGTCCCATTTTTGTTTTCCTTCAAGAGTTCGTCTATGGGTTGGACGAACAAGTCTCACTTTAACTTAAAACAAATGATAACATAAAAAATAAAAAAAACAAATAAATAAATAAATGCAATACCAAGTTGTCCAATCCATGGACGAACCCTTGAAGGAAAATAAAAGTGGGACCCGTTCGCCCAACTCATGGACGAATCAATGAAAAAAATAGGACATTCTAAGTATTATTTTTCAAAGAGTGACATATTAGTATTTTTTATTTCAAAAGATTACATTATTGTAAAAAAATCTTCAAATCTACCGCTCACAACTGAAGGAATAAATGACATATATTTCGAACCTAAAAGAAAATGGTGAACAGAAACAAATTGAAAAGGAAACACATTTTATTTTCTTACCATTCACATTCATCATTTTATTTTGTGTTGCAATATCTTCTCGAGATGATTGCATAAAAAATTGCACATAAAATTATTATTATTTTGAAATATAACGTTGAGGATGAATTTCAAGATTCAAGAAGACCATTTATTAGATAAATTAAACATTGACATAAATCTTCAAAGCTCAATTTATAAGATATTATTTTTGCATCTTTATCGTTTGTCTTTGATGACAATATTGTACTATTTGTAATCAGTCATCTATTCATAACAACAACAATAACAAATAAACTTCAATTAAGGGAGAAATAAAGTTTTATCAAAGAAAAATGAACTTTGAATGTAGAAGAAGAGCTATGTTTAGGAAAAAATTGAATCAACATATATTTTTATAATTTTGGTAAACGTAATGTATTTTTAATTTTAAAATATTATAAAAAAGCCGCCACTCACTTTTATGATAAATAAAGCATAAAATTGTTAGTATTGAAAATTATAGCATGAAAAATATTTTTCTCTTGTTGTTTGTTATTCCAATGGACGGAACGTCAAACTAAAATCCCGTTTTTTAACTCATGTGTTTTCTTGAACTTCTTATATTCTCATCCATTTTTTTATCTGTATTTTTAAAAAACTTTTTTTTTAAGCAAGATTATATTAAATGGAGAATTAAGATTCTCTAACATTTTACATAAAAGTGGATAAAGCCGCCAAAAAGAAGCAATTACAAATCAATTAACATTACGATAAAAATAGCAAATGATCTTTGTTAAACTCGTAGAAACTACAATTGGGACGTGTAATTATTCCGCAAAAGACCACTTCCAAACCATAATTTTTGTGCTCCATACCATATTATGCACATTTCAACTATCTTTCCAAAAACTGTACCAAATCAAACTCCAAGTTTTGTGCTCATTTGATCGGGAACAAGTACCATGAACAACAAAAATTCCATAATAGCCTTGCAATTCCTTCAACAACAATGATAAAAGAACCAACAATGGCACACCCCTCTCACAACTTGGAATTCCATTCAAGGGCTTCCATTGATCAAAATAAATACAAAATTATTACATGTACAAGTTTGAATCTAGATACTCCACTTGTCACCAAACTTCATGCGATTGAGAACACCACGTTAGCGTTGAAAAACGACTGATGCTAAATATTCCCTATGTTCCTTTATAATTGTCAATTTTTGACTTTTTACACATATCAATAAAACTAATGATTGTTGTTACTTTTTATGCAATAATTTTTCTTTTACCTAAATACCCTTAATTTTTTATTTACTTTAACTTACTTTTTTTTTCTCTATAAATAAATGATTAGGAGTAATTTTAACAAAATTATCACTAACATTACTTTGAAATTTAAAAGTGACAATTATAAAGTTCAGAGGTGTACTATTTTCTAGTAATGAATCTCTTTTCTTTAACTCAGACACCACGTTGCATATTCATCATCACTATATGATCCAACTTATTCAGATCTTCAACTGTGTCTTTCAATCCTAAGTCAATCTTTCCAAAACCTCAAAGTTTTGAACTATCAACTTAGCTTTCAAAATCAAATTGTTTACAATAATGCCACCTTTTGAAATAAAAAATACCAATCTGCCACTCTTTAAAAAATAATTCTCAAAATTCGCACTTTTCTCATTGGTTCGTCCATGGGTTGGGAGCAGGTCCATTTTGTTTTCCTTCAAGGGTTCGTCTATGGGTTGGACGAACAAGTCTCACTTTAACTTAAAACAAATGATAACATAAAAAAATAAAAAAAAACATAAAAAAAAACAAATGCAATACCTAGTTGTCCAATCCATGGTAACCCTTGAAGGAATACAAAAGTGGGACCCGTTCGCCCAACTCATGGACGAACTAGTGAGAAAAATGGGACATTCTAAGAATAATTTTCAAAGAGTGACATATTAATTTTTTATTCAAATATTAATGTAAAAAATCTTCAAATCTACCGCTCCAATTGAAGGAATAAATGACATATATTTCAAACCTAAAAAGAAAATGGTGAACAGTAACAAATTGAAAAGGAAACTAACATTTTATTTTCTTACCATTCATATTCATCATTTTATTACGTGTTGCAATATCTTCTCGAGATGATTGCATAAAAAATTATAAAATTATTATTAGTTTGAAATATAACGTTGAAGATGAATTTCAAGATTCAAAGAAGACCATTTATTAGATAAATTAAACATTGACATAAATCTTCAAAACTCAATTTATCAGATATTATTTTTGCATCTTTATCGTTTGTCTTTGATGACAATATTGTACTATTTGTAATCAGCATCTATTCATAACAACAACAAAAACAAATAAAGTTCAATTAAGGGAGAAATAAGGTTTTTTGAAAGAAAAATGAACTTTGAATGTAGAAGAAATGTTTAGGAAAAAATTGAATCAACATATATTTTTATACTTTTGGTAAATGTAATGTATTTTTAATTTTAAAATATTATAAAAAAGCCGCCACTCACTTTTATGATAAATAAAGCATAAAATTGTTAGTATTGAAAATTATAGCATGAAAAATATTTTTCTCTTGTTTGTTATCCCAATGGACGGAACGTCAAACTAAAATCCTGTTTTTTAACTCATGTGTTTTCTTGAACTTCTTATATTCTCATTCATTTCTTTATCAGTATTTTTAAAAACTTTTTTTTTTTTTTTAAGCAAGATTATATTAAATGAAATATTAAGATTCTCTAATATTTTACATAAAAGTGGATAAAAAAGTCGTAAAAAAGAAGCAATTACAAACCAATTAACGTTACGATAAAAATAGCAAATGATTTTTGTTAAACTCGTAAAAACTACAATTGAGATGTGTAATTACTTCGCAAAAAGACCACTTCCAAACCATCATTTTTATGCTCCATACTATATTATGCACATTTCAACTATCTTTCTGAAAACAAATTTCATTTCTAAACAATCATATATTTCAAGTTGTAGCTAGCCATATGAGAACCAATTTACCGTACCTAACCTTTTTATCCCTACAAAATAATTATCAAATCATAAAATTTAAAAGACACTCTTCCTTTCCGTCATCTTTCTTTACAACCCAAACAAATAATATCCTTTCAATTTTTTAATCACATCACATCACATAAAAACTTATTATCTCTATCTTCCAACTCAATTAAACAAAAAAAAAAAAACAATTTAATTCATGTAATGGAAACTCTAGCAGTTAGAGGTCATGGATGTTTTATATAACAGAAAGCACTTAAAGAATAAAGATCATGGTATTTAATTTTCTCTTGTTATGTTAGTTTATCTGATATTAATTTTTATGTATATACAAAATTTAAGATGAACTTGTTTTCTATAATCGTGCTTAGTATTTTCGTTTAATTTTTCTTTCAAATAATTTATTTTAATTCATTCATGATAAGGTAGAATGAAACATTCCCACTGGACCCCAATAAATATAATAACAAAAAATGGATATTCACTTTGGCATAAACACAAGCGATGCAATCTATGTGTATGTTGCACTAAACTCAACATTTGAACATAAAAGTTAAAACCGTCCTAGGTTTTAAAACCAAATTAGTAATAACAAAACATTGAGAAATACCAATATACTATGATGAATTAACAATTTTCAAATAAATTCCTATGTATGATCTCTTTTCGTGAACGAAATTATTGAATGGTGCTCCTGTTGAAAAACAGTATGGTATGGTGCATAAAGAATCCAAAAAGGGTGAAATTTAGCATTCCACTAATGTCATACTTACAGATTTTGCAATTGAATAATATCATCCGTACAATATTATTATTCATCCATCTGTACTATCGATAAGACCGTTTCTAAGAGTTATATGATAGTTAATTAGACACAGTTAGTTTTAACCGAGTCCTAATTCTTTCTTTGTAACATAATAAGTGTTTCATTTGTATTTTTTCATCAATTATTATTATTTTCATTATTATACCTCTATTTATTAACTTTACTTTATTCAACTATTCTATCAATTATAAGTATATATTTTGAAGAACCTAAATTCAAGACATTATATAAACCCTGATATTTGTGAGGGTTAGATATTCAATCTAAAAAATCCTAATTAATCTACCTTATACTTTCAAAAACTTTTGTAATGTCTTTATAAGTATCTTTGTATTCTGTAAACAATGAATATTTCCTATGAAAGAGGAAAAAAAAATGAAACAAATATTCATCATAATGTTTATAAGTTCATCTTAAGTGAACAAATATTCATCATAATGTTTATTTTTTCTTCTTCTTTCAATCAATAAAATGAAACAAATATTCTACGGGTAAACTGATCTATGAAACTTGTAAAATACATGAAAAATTAAATCTCTTGAGATGCATAAAGATTTTGTACAGGAGTATCTATATCAGTGACTGACATGAGCAAAACATACATACATCATGTAAGTGTTAAAATGGTCATGTCCAAACTGATCTAATGTATTATATGTTAAGAGGTTTTCTTTAGTAGTCAAGAATAAAATGAATATCTAAAATTCTAAATATATAAAGAGGCATAAGAGAAAAAGGAAAAGGAGAAATAATACAAAATAAAAAATATGACCTGAAATATCCAAGAAGTAAAAGCATATAACTCAATGATTTATCATAGTACACAAAAGTTCCATCATAGTACATTCTACAGAAACACCTGAGTAGATTCACACTAGGCTGTGTCTTGCAGTACATACAAATACCTGAAGATCAGGGATTCCAGTACATAACCACATAGGAAAATTCCTTTTCAAATTCAGAGTTAAAGTAACTCAAAAAATCATTCACCGTGTCTTAAAACTGAAAATAAAATAGTTATGATTCTGCATCCAAACACATATTAAGAAAAACAAAATAAATTTTACCATAATTATTTACTTAACCTTTTCATTGCTCCAAGCTGACATAAAAACCTTCGGATCAAGAATCTTGTGGCGTTTATTAGTCGTTATTCATGCTGCAGCATCATGATTCTCATATCATCAAAGGAATCCTTCAAAAGCATGTGAATCTTGATGATGCTCCAGCGGCAAACAACGACTGTTTTCATCATCAGATCTCGTTGTCGTTATCATGCTTAATCATCATTAATACTATAAAAAACAAGATCAAAGAAGATAAGAAAAGAAGAAAAAAAAGTAGAAGAACCCTAACCCTAATTTCCCTATATAATATATTAAAAATTAAAATCTAACAAAGAAACTTAAAACATTAAACCATATAAGGATATAATACTAATTTCTAAAAACTTAGAAAGAAAAAAAAGTATGAAAATCTAGAATCAAAGATGGGTTAGAGAGATATGAAAGATATTGAAGAGGTAGAGATGATGTATATATATAGAAAAGAGTGTGTGTTCTTAAAGATCTGGCAGTGAGAGAGAAAGGGTAGTTATACATCGTAATCCTATGAACCAAAAACAACCTTAAACTTAAAAGGTGTCTGAAAATTCTGATTCCAGAGAAGGAAGGAGAATAATAGGAGCACATGATGTGT
Source organism: Vicia sativa (assembly GCA_021764765.1). Lineage (NCBI taxonomy): Eukaryota > Viridiplantae > Streptophyta > Magnoliopsida > Fabales > Fabaceae > Vicia > Vicia sativa. Next base: position 166,068,229 of record CM038795.1, on the reverse strand, counting down.
GAGATATGGAAAAACAAAGATATCTATTTAGAGGAAAAGGAGATGGCGTTTAGGATTGGAGGATGTGAATTGCGTTCTCAATAAGCAATTTTCAAGGGAACTGACAGACAGAAAGACAGGCACTGTAAGTATGTAACAGCAGCTGAGCTAACTAGGGTTTTAACTTCCAACTTCATTCTTTTCATTGGTTACTTTACTACACTTTACTTCTTTACCCCTCTTCTATTACCCTTTTATGAGGTGTTTTAAGTTTCAATATTATTGTTAGAGTATGGTTAAGAGTTCATGGATGGTTTATTTTTGTTACATTGAGATTTGCCTCCTTACTAATTTACCCCTCAAAGGTATAGATATATAATTCAATTCATCAAACTTATTTTGATTAAAAAAATCATCATGTTTATTTTAAAATTTTAATAAAACAATAGAAAGTTACGCAATAATAAAAGTCAAATAATTTTTATATGATAATATATTTTTTCTGTATTAAAATTTGGCTACAATAAAAAAAAATCATTCAAAGAAAAATGATTGTCATTGAAATGGAAGAAGTATATAATTGTCATTGAAAAATATGAAGAAGTATATTGTCATTGGTTCTCATTTATATATACTTCTTCCATTTTAAAATGAATGTCATTTATAAATTTTGCTCATAAATCAAAGAATGTAATAATGTCATAATTCATAAGACATTACAATTTTTTTTTTATAAAATTAATATTATTAATATATTGAAATTGAAAATAATTTTTAGAGTGAAAAGTAAATAACACAATTAGAAAATTATAATTATAATTATATTGAAAAGTGAAAATACCATTACTTTAAAATAAATTTTATTTGTTAAAACCACAATTATTTTAAAATGGAGAGAATATCTTGCTAATGATAAATTATAAATTATTTATATAATTTGACACTTTAAAATATTTTGATTGAATATTTATCTAATACATCTTTAAACTAATAATGCACTATTAATTGGGCACTACATATTTATGGCTTTGATATTTTACATGCCATGGTGTTGGCTGAAGATTTTGATATATATGGTTCGAAGTAGAAATCTCAAATTCGAAACGAAATGATGTTAGTGTTCGTTGGAACAAAGTGAATGTCACAGTTCGGAATGGGAGAAATGGCTTTTCGAAATAGACATACTAAAGCTCGGAGCTTCGAATGGAAGTTATGATGATATATGTAAAAGAAGCTTGAAGTGGTAATAAGGTTGTGTCTATGAAGTGAGTTCGAGCGAAGATAACCACAACATTTGAAATTCAAGCAGAGCGGATAATTGGAAGTTAGAATATATCTTGTTGAGCGGTTCGAAGACGCGTGGAAGCTAGAGAAGCGCGATGTCCGCATGTTACGAGCGTGGCAAGATCTCATAAGTCGAACCGTTATGGTAGTAGTATAAATAGAAGTCTTAGTGTTAGGATTTAGTGTGTCATATCTATTGTACAAAATTCGATAAACATTCAAAATACCACATGGCTAGGAAGCGAATGCTCGAACAATGTACGTATGATTGCACCAAACCTTTATAATTAAAAGCATCTTTATCTTTCCGGTTTATCCTTTATCTTAGCATCAATGTCTCTTACATATCTTTACATTCAAAGCCATTTAACTACTTTACGCATTTAAACGTTTCTTCTATTTCATGTCCTTTACATTTTAGAAATCTTTTACATTCATGTCCTTTACATTTCAGAAATCTTTTACATTCCAGATGTCTTTTACATTTCATGCTCTTACTTTAAAAGTCTTTTACATTTAAAAGTCATTTAAGCATTCCTGCACTTACACTTTTCTTTGTAAATCGAATCTTTATTTATTTACTCATTCAAGTCAATATTATGTTTCTTTATTTAATCATGGCATCAAGTTATTTAACACTGCAATCGAAATACATTGGACATACATAAAACACTCTAAATATAAGTCTTAAACATTAATACTAGTTTAGTTATTAAATATATCAAACGACCAATAGGATCAATCTAGTCGATCCGCAAGTTACCAGAGGAATTGAATAACAATTGTAAAGCTTATTCGATAGTTTGGAGGACTAGCGGTTGTTTCACCAGAAATCACTGTGAACACATGGTCCATCTATGTGCTACTTAATTGGGCACTCATTACACTTAAGCAACTAATGAAAATCATTTATTTCTTTCGTTATTCACAACTCTCAAATTTTTTCATTGGATCCTCCTTACATTCTTCAGACACCTTAATATATAAACAATATAAATAATTTCTACAATTATTAAAAAATTCAACTAAATTTAATTAACTTTTTAGACTTTGATGAAAAATTAATTAAATTTACTATAATTTTCTCTATAAAATTTAATTTAATAGAATGTTAGAAATTGAAATATAAGAATATATTAAGAATTATAATATTGAATATTTAGTAATAATTGATTTTTAAATATATAATAATGATAAAAAATTTGAACATTTTTATTATTTATAAATGTATAAGAGGGTGTATAGATGTACAACTACTAAAAGCCAAAATTAGACAAGATAATTCCAAAAAAATAAATTAAAGTGTGTAATTCTATTGAGACGTTAAACTATTTCCTGAACTCATACGCTTCCGGATAAATTTATAAACAATAAAAATAATTGTTACGGTAATTAAAAAATTCAATCAAATGTAATTAATTTTTTAAATTTTGATGAAAATATTAATCAAATTTATTATAATATTATTTTATATTAAGTTTAATGGAGTGTTGGAATATGAAATGTAGAAATATATTAAAATATTAAATAATTTAGTAATAATTGTTTTTTATTTATAATAATGATAAAAAAAAAGTAAAATCTTTTGATTGCTTATATATGTATCTGGTGGATGCGATAATTAACCGCAAAGGACTTTGAATGGCATATTCTTTTTTATTTGGATACTTGAAGAATATAAGGTGTTGAAAAAACGAGAATTTTTCATGTCACCCCTCATTTATATTTGACACCCTCTAATTTGTATAAAAAGTCAATTTTGTTAAAGCTTTCTTTATTATTGAAATTTCTGATTCACTCTGCATTTTTCAAAAATTTGGACGATACCAGAAATTTAAGAGTGTTGCCGGATCTTTCGCAATTACAAGTAAGTTTCCAGTACTTTTGTTAAAATTTCCAGTATTTTGTATCTGATTTTTCGAAATTTCCGGTATCACCTATTGTAGATTCCAAAATATCCATATTTATTGAAATTTCGAAATTCTTATTTTTCTTTGGTGCTCATCTGGAAATTTGAAATTTTCAATCGCCTAAAATACGAAAATTTTGAAATTCCGGTATTTTCTATTTTTAAATTTTTTAAATAATTTTCTTGACTTTGTTTGTAGTGAGGACTAGAGGTAGAGATGATTCTATTTCGGCAGGACTACTAATCGGCGATTGTTGTGGCTCAGCGGATGAGAGCCTCGAGCCTTGAGGGGTGATCGTCGTCGTTAATGGTTCTCATCGAAACGAATGGTGAGCAGGCGCATCGAGTTTTATGCACCTCATCGACGGGTTTCGAGCTTCCAGCGTTATGGACCTCTTGTTCCTCTGATGGGCGAGTAGTTGTACTAGAGCCGATGGTTCAGCGTCGGTTCTTGAGAGCGGGTTACAGGTGGTGCATGACCTTGTACGAAGTGGTGCGGGCACATGCAAGAGGTAGTTTCAGTGTTGAAGGTGGTTCAGGAGGTGGTTCAGGAGGTGGTGCCGGAGATGGTGGCGGAGGTAGTTCAAGAGGTAGTGTCGGAGGTGGTGTCGGTGGTGGTTCCGACGGTGGTTCAGACAATGGTGCAGGAGCTGGTTCAGGAGTTGGTTCAGGAGCCCACTCAGGATTTCGTTCAGGATACAGATACCACGATAGGTCCATCTGAGCCATCAGTGTGTACTGTAACACCCCAATATTACCCAAAGTTTAATATGCAAAATCGAGTAATTTAAAATTTCATAGATTAAATCTTGAGGCATCACACCTTAAAAAATCACTCACTTTAAACAATTTGCTTTAAAGTATAAATCTGGATACATAGCATCGTCGAAAAATATAATTTGATTCATAAACATCAAAACATCTTCTTTATTAAACTTCCTTAATAAATCGGGTTTCATAAAATGTAATTCTTATACATAAAGGATTAACACCAAAGAACAACAACAAGACAACATAAATATTCCTCCGAGTGCTACGTATCGAGCGACACCGACGACTAACAATGACTAAAACTCCGTCTTCAACGAATGTTACCAATATATAGGTAGCGAAACAAGTAAAGGGTGAGATACTCCAAAACATATAATTAAAGGCATGATGAAATATATATATATATATATATATATATATATATATATTTCGAATTATAAAGTACAGTTAATAAGTGTAATTCCAACACATAATCGAAACTCACTTACTTTACTCGTCATCTAATGTGTATAATCTACACTATATCACCATAACCTCATCAAAGATAAGGCGTCAAAACAACACATAAACGTTCATCACTACGAAGTTATCACAACAATCATCAACAACGACATCAAACAACAATATCAAACAATGTTAATCACATAAGCAACATAAATAATATAATCTCCAATTGGCTAAAGCCCATCATCGCTTTTGGCATAAAAGCCCATCGTCACAAACATCATCACATCATATATCATCGCAATTCATTATCATCCATCAATCAACAAAACTCAACGCCAAACGACTCAACATAAACATAACCGACTCCATGAGACACGGCTATGTTATGCATGTGGTACCATCGCTTTGTCCATAATGGGACACAAGGCATAAAGCCCATCTTCGCTCGGCATAAAAGCCATCTTAAGCTTGGCATGAAAGCCATCTTAAGCATGAAAGCCCTCTTCGCTTATGCAATGTATGTGACAAACAATAAAACAACACAAAACACAAAAACATCATCATCGCTCAACAAAATTGGCATAAAGCCCACATCGCCATAATTTATCCAAAACAAGATAAATATATCATCGCATCATATTTGCATTTTGCAAAACATCACCAATAATTCATCATCGTCAAAATCATGCATTCACAAATCGGAAGCATTTATTAACAACATCATCATGTACAAAGACATATATCATCACATCGCATATTAACAAGTATTCATTAATAAATACCTTTATGCAAACATTATGTTTATTCACACCGCATCATTATCATTTAATTAGCAAATTCAAAAATGGAAAAATAGTCAAAACGTCAATAATCGTCGCGAAAGTAATTCTAATAACCGTATTAATCATAATCGTCAGCGTCAAAGCGGATTGCCATACGTGCCTTAAATCTACTAAAACATAATCCTATTCAATTTTACCGTAATTTGGCTTGTTTCGGGTCGCCTCGTAAAAACTCGTAATTTCTTAAAACTAACTTCACCACTACGTTCTACCGTCAAACTTAGCTAGCACATCAATTTTCGTTGAATTCGGAACAACTTGCTCCGTCGTCGAATTTACCGAAATCGGAAAATCGGAACATAATCGGGTTCTAAATTAATCGGCTAACTTATGCCCTAGTTATATTTTATTAATACCAACTAGTAGTATATGGAATTGAGATAATTGAAACACACAGAAGCTAGAAATCACAAATTATCACGAGAAAACATAATTACGAAACCGCATTTTCAAACATACGAAAACAAAAAAAAAACCATTGCATGGATGGAGGGGATGAATGTCCCTGGTCTTGTTAAGCAAAGGAGGCGAGGGTCTCATGCAAGGGGGTGGCCTCCCCACACATGGAGGTGGGCGCCTCCCCCACTAAATTTCTTCCATTCATTTTCTTTTCTTTTCCTGCGTTTTCTTTGTATAACATTTACAGTTTCTTTTGTTTTCCATTATCTGTTATGTTTTTTTTCCATTTCCATTCCTATTTTCATTACTACTACACTACTAATAATAACACTCATAATCTCTACACCAATTTCAACTCCTCTAAACATTTCAACAATTAACCAACAATCCCTATAAATCAACTCTAACTTTTCCCCAAATTCAAAATATAAACATCAAACCCTAATCAATATGAGATGGAGAATCAAACCCCTTACCTCTAGCTTGGATGATCCATGGTGATGCTATAAAGCCCAACCTCAAGCTTGCTCATGTTCCTCCTCTCTTTCTCCTCACAAAATCCTTCTTTTTCCCCTCAAGTTTCTATTTTTGGTTTTGTTGGAAAAATGGGAAGAAAAACAAAGGAAAGGGTTTTATAGTGTTGTTTCCTTACTAGCTTCCTCTCTTACTCTTGTTTGGCTTGGTGTGTTATGTTGGAAGAAAACAAGGAAAGTGTTTGGATGGAAAGAAAATGAGGAAAGTGGTTTTATAATAAACTTACTAGTAAACTAAGGTGTAAACCCAACTCTTCCCAAATAATCCTCACACTCCTAATTTATTCTTATAAATTAACACACTAATAATATCTACCAATATTATTAATTCAATCAATTAAAATAATTACGGAATTAAATATCAAATCCGAATAATATTTTACCGAACGAGCAGAATAAAACCCGGACCGAACACAACGTCGCCGGATAAATTAATAGATATATTAATAATGAATATTCTCAATCGCAGATAAATATCGATCAGTAATTCGAAAATATTAATATAATATAATATTAATTAAAAGCGTTACAACTCTCCCCACTTATAAACTTTTAGTCCTCGAAATTTCGGCAAACGAACAAATCGGAACAAGCCTATGCATTCGTCCACTCAATTCGCGTCAATTAAATAACATACAAAATACACCAAAAACAAGGAAATATCCTAATTACATCGTCCGTCAAGAACAACCATGCCGGTACAAAACCCATACAATACTCGACAACCAACTAACACCCAACAACTAAACAAGTCGCAGACACACGGTTCGCTCGAGAACCAAACAAACAAGATTGCTACTATCCTAACGTCTCGACCATAGAATTAGTCACACACTCGAACCGGCGTCTAAAGCGAGTCACCAAAGATAGGAACATCAAGTCCTAAGACACAACACCGACACCATCGCTAAACGAAAACAACAAAATGGTTATACAAACCAAAACCGAAACAATCGGAAAAGGATAAAACCACGCTACGCCAACACGAAAGAGATGCCTTCACTCACATAAGTACGAACTAAAAATCACACTTGCGGTCATCGCTTTCATTCTAGAAAATCACAAGGTCACATCATCGCTTGCGATTACTATCGCCTGACCCTTGATCAATAACAAGTTACACAAACATAACGAGCGGCGATACACCACTCATCTTAGGGCATATCAGACGGTTGCGACTATAACTCACTAGCCCAATTCCAACAATCTCTCTTACTCGCTACACTCAATGCTCGATATCTAACTATCTTGCGTCACTTTGCATAAGATGCCAACCATAAAACAACTTGGTTAAATCCTCAAATTCACAAATACTCGAATGATTACGCGTGCACCCATCGGGACACCCGTAACGTCAGTCCTATCAACTCGAAAAAATTGCTCTTTCATTCTTGATTGATCAACGTCCATTGATCCTCTAAAATACACGACATAGTTTGACCTTTTCAAATACTATCCAAATATTTCACTTGTGAAACTTCGTATACACTTGACTTCAACGTAAGTCTTCTCTCATAACAATTCCCAAAATATATATCAAGTAATCACCATCCTCGTGCGTCGCATGATCTATACAAGCTTCTCATTGAAACACCTTTCATAACTTTCCATCGTCCCAGTGGTAACTCAAACACAACACTCTCGAACTCTGCTCATCAACGTCATCTCTTACCCTGTAATTACAACAGGTTGGACTTAAAACCACGGCGTAATCTACGGAATCCGGCCGAACAGTCCGACCAACTTCAATCACAGATAGAACCTTCTCCTTATAAAACATCAATCATCTTAAGGTACCTGTGGCTACTAAACCGTCACAAATCCTTTACCGTCAAGACTTATCTTAATCGCAATCTAATAATCCACCACGGCTAGTAGTATCCAGCGAAATCCATATGATAGTAGTGAACAAATCCTCAATAACCTTCTAAACTTAAATTTCAACAAGTGTCCCAAAACAAACATGCACGTTCTGCAAAAAAAAAAAATCCCAATCGGACATACTTGGGTTATCCGCGGCATCAACGCTTTAAACTCAACAACAAGCGAAGTCTCTTTATAGATTTCATCAAACTTGAATTGTCTTCAACAATTCCAATCTCCCCGTTAATACTTTAAAATTTCAAATGATCATGACCGCATTAAACTCTAACTTTTCCATAATTTTTTTATGAAAATCAAATCGTTCAGTAGCAATACACTTTTCAACTTTATGTAAATACATCTTAAATCAAAATGAAGTATCTGTCCGCCACAAGGTTATTCGATACAAAACAAGACCAAATTGAAGCATTCGCTAACTCTAAGCTCAAACAAATTCTACCACGCGAAGTCCAAATAGCGACTCGACCATCTCGGTCAAAATACCCGTAGTAAACTCGTAAAAAGATCTCCATCAAACTCACAAGCTAACCATCCAAAACAAAAGAACTTAACTCGAAATACTTGAGGTCTTACATGATACAAAATAAAACTCCGCAATGTCAAAATATCATCTAAGTCGTAAACGGCGTTTGCCGGTTCATTTTAGAATACTCATGCATTTATCTAACTTACTCCGATATCGTAAAGCGGATGATTGCCATTTTAACTTAATGTGAACCTAATAAATATGAAATAATTTACATACTATTGTTTTAAGTTTCCCATTCCCGATAACATCGACGATATTCACACTAATGGACCATAATACTTTTGGTGCATTGTTGAAATATTTTTAACGCAATTCAATCGATCTCACTAAACGCAAAATTCCAAATGGTGATTCATCCTAATATCAATCCTTGGAAGTAGACACTTTCTCAACATCCATTTGCTGTTTGCCGCAACACAACTCGGGCAACCTTTTTTCTCGAACCACACGGTAGCACTCCACGGTAACCCGCTCGAATGACTAAACTCTACTCACCAATCCTCAAGTTGACTTTTCAACTCTAATCGAAGCAATCATCCTTTAAGGATACTTGAATCACAACTAGTTCGAAATTCAATCCATCAAAACTTCACTGTATACCGCATAATCCCTTATTTTTCACAACATGCTTGGAAGAATCCACAAGTTTTGCTTGCCAAAATCTTGTTTCTCACCAAAAATGGGCCTGACTCGAGTAACCATGCACCACCTTGTGCAACACATACGCTTCAAACATTTATTTGGAAAGACAAGTCTATCCCAACGGGCAATTCCGACTACTATCAACAAGAGATTAAGGATGATCGTTTTGGTCAATAGGCGGGCGACAATATGGTGACATAAACCATCTCCACGGACTACAACAACGTCTTCAAACTTACACTTGTTATAGTAATAATGCTGGGTTTGGCTCCGGCCACCAAGAAGTAAAACTTCTCCCCACTTGTTTCAAACTCATCTCGGACAAAAACGGAAATAAACAAGTACCGGCAGATGTTTCACACATGTAGATAAACATATTAATAACTGGTCGACCGTATCGGAAGCACTAATGTTAACTAATGCATATAATAAAGCCAAAATGTAGTAATTTAAAATTTTTTAGATTAAATCTTGAGGTATCACACCTTCAAAATAACTCACTTTAAACAATTTGCTTTAAAGTATAAATATACATAGCATCGCGAAAACATAATTTGATTCATAAACATCAAAACATTTTTATTAAACTTCCTTAATAAATGTGTTTTAAAATGTAATATAAAGGATAACACCAAAGAACAACAACAAGACAATATAAATATTCCCCAGTGTACGCGATCGCGACACCGCGACTAAAATTTTGCTAATGCGGCGTAATATGGTGCGGATAAAGTAGGTGAACAATGGCGGGGTATATATATATATATATATATATATATATATATATATATATATATATATATATATATATATATATATATATATATATATATATATAATATATATATTATATATATAAATTATATAGAGCAATAAGTATAATACACATAATCGGGCTCAAATAATTAATAATAAGTTAATAATATATCTATAATATTAAACGTTTATTCATAAAGCGTCATAAACATAATCATCATAATATTAATATTATATCATCATCAATAAATTCAATGCTAAATCAACATAAATAATACTCAGCGGCGAGATACGACTATGTTATGCATGTGGTATTAATCGCTTTGTACATAATTAGGGACACAAGGCATAAAGCCCATTGCCGGCATAAAAGCCATCGTAACTGCATAAAATCATCTTGCTTGGCATGAAAGCCATCTTCACTGGCATGAAAGTCTTATGCAATGTATGTGACTACAATAAAACAACACAAAACACAAAAACATCATCATCGCTCAACAAAATTGGCATAAAGCCCACATCACCATAATTTATCAAAACAAGATAAATATATCTTCGCATCATATTTGCATTATGCAAAACATCACCAATAATTCATCATCGCTAAAAATCATGCATTCACAAATCGAAGCATTTATTAACAACATCATCATGTACAAAGATATATCATCATCACATATTAATAAGTATTCATTAATAAATACACTATCATGAACATTATGTTTATTCACACCGCATCATTATTATTTAATTCCAAATTCCAAAATGGAAAAATTGTCAAACATCAATAATCGCCGCGAAAGTAATTTTAATAACCGTATTAATCATAATCACAACGCCGAAACGGATTGCCCATACGTGCCTTAAATCTACTAAAACACAATCTATTCAATTTTACTGTAATTTGGCTTGTTTGGCCTCGTAAAACTTGTAATTTTAAAATAACTTCACCACTACGTTCTACACATCAAACTTAGCTAGCATCATTAATTTTGAATTTTAGTAACTTGCTCGTCGTTTACCGAAATCGAAAATCTAATATAACCGGATTCTAAATTAATCGACAAACTTATGCCCTAGTTATATTTTATTAATACCAACTAGTAGTATATGGAATTGAGATAATTGAAACACACAGAAGCTAGAAATCGCAAATTACGCAGAAAACATAATTATGCATAAACAACATTTTCCAAACATACAGAAAACGCAAAATAGAAAAACCATTGCATGGATGGAGGGGACGAACGTCCCTGGTCTTGTTAAGCAAAGGAGGCGAGGGCCTCATGCAAGGGGGTGGACGCCCCACACATGGAGATGGGTGCCTCCCCCCACTAAATTTCTTCCATTCATTTTCTTTTCTTTCCTGCTTTTGTTATATAACATTTTCTCGTTTTCTTTTATTTTTCCATTATACTGTTATGTTTTCTTTTCCATTTCCATTCCTATTTTCATTACTACTACACATAATCTCTACACCAATTTCAACTCCTCTAAACATTTCAACAATTAACCAACAAACCCTATAAATCAACTCTCAACTTTTCCAAATTCAAAATATAAACATCAAAACCTAATCAATATGAGATGGAGAATCAAACCCTTACCTCTAGCTTGATGATCCATGGTGATGCTATAAAGCCCAACCTCAAGCTTGCTCATGTTTCTCCTCTCCTTCTCCTCTTGCTTTTCCTCACAAACCCTTCTTTTTCCCTCAAGTTTCTATTTTGGTTTTGTTGGAAAAATGGGAAGAAAAACAAAGGAAAGGGTTTTATAGTGTTGTTTCCTTACTAGCTTCCTCTCTTCCTCTTGTTTGGCTTGGTGTGTTATGTTGGAAGAAAACAAGGAAAGTGTTTGGATGGAAAGAAAATGAGGAAAGTGGTTTTATAATAACCTTACTAGTAAACTAAGGTGTAAACCCAACTCTTCCCAAATAATCCTCACACTCCTAATTTATTCTTATAAATTAACACACTAATAATATCTACCAATATTATTAATTCAATCAATTAAAATAATTCCGGGGAATTAAATATCAAATTCGAATAATATTTTACCGAACCGAACGGAATAAAACCCGGACCGAACACAACGTCGCCAAATAAATTAATAGATATATTAATTAATATGAATATTCTCGTCAAGATAAATATCGATCAGAATTCAAAATATTAATATAATATAATATTAATTAAAACGGGCGTTATGTGTATCGTGGTGGTTTCAGAGGACCTTCTGACAGTCCGTCTTGACGGGTTATACTAACCATGTCGTATAGGATATGGAAGAGCGATGTACGTAAGTATTATTGGTTTGGTTTAACGCTTAATTTTTTATTGGTATTACATTGTTTGATGTATATTAATTTTTTGTAACTATGTTGTTTTGTTTTAGGGCGTCCTACTTTGAAGGTCGCTTCATGGGTCGAAGTTGAAGAACTACACCTAGACTCTGATGCTTGAGCAGGTGAGGAGGATAGTTGAGGAGTTCGACTGGGACTTTATTGGATGCTCATTGATCGGAGGCCCTTCTATCAGCTTTTGTTGAGAGGTCGCAACCAAATACATCTTTCTTCCATCTTCCATTTGGGGAGATGACATACACTTTGGATGACGTGGATGCTCTGTTCCACCTACCGATAGTTGGTACATTTTTCACACCAGTTCATAAGGATCGGGAGACAACGTTGCGCATGGTTATGTACGCGTTGGAGGTGGATGATGTGGAGGTCTCAGGAGTTTGACGAGACTGGGATTTCACCTCGCATGTCTTGGCCGAGGACTACGATAAGGCTGGTGGAGGCACGTAGGTTTTGTTGCCGCTTAGGCACATGCTACATCCGTGGCATGTACTTCTTGCGACAAGTCGAAGTGTACATTGATGTCCATTACTCTCTCTATTCATCGCCATGGACAGTCTCACTGGGCTTGGGGAGGGCGACATCGACGATGTTGTACACGACGCTGGCGTTGCTTCGTTCGATACTGACAACTTGCGGTTATCTTAGCCCGTCGGTATGTTAGAAATTATTAGATGTTTTTTTTAATAATTATTAGGTTTTCATATAATAATTAATTATCCTTATTTATGCAGTGTTGGATATACGAGCACTTCCCTCACATCCGTGAGGATCCAAATGAGTGGCGCTAGAGACCACATGCGAAGAGGTGGAAGGTATGACCCATCCTAGAGGTGTGACAGCATGGGAAGAGGTTGGATGCTCTGATCCTAGACGATGTCATCTGGACACCATACACGGCTCATCGCCCTCACCATCCTTTTGAGGTATCCACTTTATAGCTAGGTTGGTCGACATTTCCCGTGGAGGGCATATGTAGATTTTTCTTTGTATTATTATATTATATGTATATGTTGTGACAAACCGACATCTAGTTTATTGCATAATATTTTTAGCTAATACTTCTTCTTCGATTACATAAAGAAAACAAAATAACACAAATAAGAAACTCGAATAAGTTAACAAATATCGACAAAAAATAAAATAAATAAGATTATACATGAAAACTTAGGAACTACCGAATTCGGATTCATTTGGACGCTTTAGACACTTCATTATGTCGTCAACAGATCTTCGGATCTCCGCGTCCAACTCGATCGGACCTTTGGTTATCCTACGACAAAATGATTTCCATATGTCCTTCACATCTTCATCGTTTTTCACTGATTAGGTTGTATTTCCCAACCACTTGTATCAATGTAATCCTCCTGAAACTCGATCTTTGTCACTCTTCTCGTTTCGGAATCGCAAGAACTATTAAACGTTTCCTTCAACGCGGCGAAGGACTCGAATCCATCTGGGAGCTTGAACTCTACGGTTTTACGTTGTAATACATTTCTTTAATCAGATATTGAGAAAGAGGCATGTTGTTGAGTGATACCTTATAACCCTAAAACCCATATTTATACAAATTGTTATGCTCTAGACCACACAAAGTGTCTAATTGATCCTTCAAAGTGTCGGCAAAGTTTCAACCGTTGAAAAAAACAAGATAATGAAACATACCAGAAATTTCAGCCTTTTGCGAAATTTCCGATATACCAGAAATTTCAAAAAAACTGGAATACCGAAAATTTCAATAATACTTCCGTATTTTTGGCACATCTTGTAAATTTTAAAGATTTTGAAATTTCCGGTATACCAGATTTTTTGAAATAACTCTCCAGAAATTTGGCATAAACCGAAAATATACCGGAAATTTTAAATTGGTCTACCAAAAATTTCGTCTGAAAAGTTATTTGTAAATGATCAAGAATAAAGTCAAAATTTAAAACTTTAGGAGATGTCAAAAATAACTTTAAGGGTGACAAAAAAAAATTCTCTTTAAAAAACGAAGTTCCCTCACAAGTATATACTACTTACAAAGTTACACTCAACACTAATTAGTAGGATCAATGTATTACACATAATTTTATAAACAAAAAAATTACTCATGTGAGAAGAGGTTGCTTTATTTCTCAAAAAATTGTGAGTTTAAATTTGTAGTTTGTCATAACTCAAGTAACTTCTACAAAATGTTTTGGTCTTGAAAATATGTTTCTTTCATATTCGAATTCTATTAGATATAACAATTTTTGTGTTGGATTATATTCATACTTAATATGTTCTGATTTCAAACGAATTTTGCAAATAAATGATGTAATTAATCAATCCCCATAAATTAAACGGTAAAAATATTTGATAGCAAAATATTTTTAAAAAACCTTCTACAACCTAAATCACTTTAAAAAATTAGATTTAAAAATATTTTACATAATTAATGTTATGAAATATAGAGAAATAAGGAATAAAGAGAAAAGAGAAAGATAGAATGATTATGTATTATTCTATTCGATATAATCATATACAATGAAATAAGTCTTATTTATAGGACATCGTTAAAATAATATAATAAATACATATTGATTTAAATAAGGAATGAAGTTATTGGGAGACAAATCATCCAATTATTTCTAACACTCCCCCTTGCATGTTTGTTTTGGATATGCCTCGTTAAAACCCTACTAGAAGAAAAAAAAAGTGAGAAAAAAATCTAGTGAAGGAAAAATAGTACAATATCCTTTTTAAAACAAATTTATTTCTCCCATCAGCTGAACGATTATTTCTTCGAGGATAAAGACCAATTTTTTGTACTAGTTGATTAAAAGTTCTACATGGGAGTGACTTTGTGAAAAAGTCTGCAAGATTGTCACAATTTGTTGAATGTTTATATCACCATTCTTCTGAAGATCATGAGTGAAAAAGAACTTTGGAGAGATATGTTTTGTTTGGTCTCCTTTAATGTAATCATCTTTCAATTGAATGATGCATGCACTTTTATCTTCATATATGGCCGTTGTATTTATTTTTCCTGAAGACAACCCACAAGTATTTTGTATATGTTGGATTAAGGATCTCAACCAAACACATTCTCGACTTTCCTCATGTAGTGCTAAATTTTTTGCATGATTAGATGAATTTGCTGCTATTTTTTGTTTCATGGTCTCCATGAAATAGCTGTACCACCACATGTAAACAAATAATCTGTTTGTGATCTACCATTGTGAAGATCTGACAAGTAATCTGCATCTACATAACATGTTAATTCGAGTTTAGGTACTTTGGTATATAATAGACTCATGTCTATTGTACCTCTAAGATAACGAAGTATATGTTTTACCCCGTTCTAATGTCTTCATGTAGGTGGCATTGTATCTTGCTAATAGATTAACCGTAGATGGTATATCACGGCGTGTATAATTAAAATGTGCATCAATGCTCCAATCGCACTAAGATGTGGTACTTCAGGACCAAGAAATTCGGCATGCTTTTCACAAGGCCTAAAATGGTCTTTCTCTACATATAATAATCTAACAACCATTGGAGTAGACAACGGGTGACATTTGTCTATATAGAAGTGTTTTAACACCTTTCATATATAGCCTTCTTGACGTATAAATATTATTTGTCCAAATACTCAATTTGTAAACCTAGACATAATTTTGTCTTTCCTAGGTCATTCATCTCAAACGCTTTCTTTATGCAATTCATAGCTTTTAAAAGCTCTTTAGGAGTTCCAATAATATTTATGTCATCAACATAGACATCTATTATTGAAAATTCTTTTCCTGATCTTTTTATAAAAATACAAGGACAAATGAAGTTATTTGTATACCCCTCTCTATGAAAATATTCACTAATACGATTATTCCACATGCATCCAGATTGTTTCAGCTTGTAGAGAGATTTGTTCAATTTTACGGAGTAGTTTTCTCGAGATTCAGAATTATGTGCATTTGGTACATTGAACCCTTCAGGGAGTTTCATGTAAATATCACTATAAGGTGAACTATACGGATCGGTTGTTACAAAATCCATCATGTGCAAATTAAGCCCTTGATGTGCTACAAGGCTTATTAAATATCGAAAAGTGTTTGTATCTATTACAGGTGAGTATATATCATCAAAATCAATTTCAGGTCTTTGCAAAAATCCTTGAGCGAAAAGTCGAGCTTTGTATCTCACAATTTCATTATTTTCATTTCGCTTTCGCACGAAAACCCATTTGTAACCAATTGGCTTCACATCTTGAGGTGTTTGGACTGTAGGTCCAAAAACTTGTCTTTTGTAGAGTGAGTTTAATTATGCTTTCATTGCATCTTTCCATTTCACTCAATCCTCACCTTGTCTATAATTTTTAATAGACGTTGATTCATAATCCTCTTTGTCATTTATCACACTTAGCGCTATATTGTACGAAAAAATATCATCAATGTCAACTTTGTGTTGGTTCCATTATGTTCCATTTTGGACATAATTTATCGAGATCTCTTTATTCTCATGAGTTTCAAGTGCCTGATCAATATCTTCTTGAGATGAAATTTTTATAATGTCTGGAGATTCTTTTAGACTTTATATATCTTCACTTGGGTCATCTTCTTAGTAGAGAACTTTTAACATTTGAACCGACTTTCCTACCACGCTTCAGGCGCGGCTACAACTCATTTGTATTATTTGATTATTTAGTAGGAAAATCCACTTTGAGTGGAGTATTAGCAGCTGATAATTTATTTCATAAACTTTGCAAATGAATTATCTTTTGAACTATGAGGATCAAAATAATATAATAATTTTATTTCAAATTGTTCATTTGAACTTCAAATTCACACTCTGAGCTGCTTATTCTCTCCCCTTAATGTTGGGAAAATTAATTTATCAATTGATAATCAGCCTACTGGGCTTCAAGCACATATCCAATTATGGGACCAAGATAAACCTCAAATAGGATATTCATATAAAATGAATTTTCTCAATATTTAATCAAAACTCATCTTAGTGTATTATACTGGCGCAATTGAATAATCACAACACATCCAAAAGTTTACTTCGATGAGACTTATTAGGTTATTAGCCTAAAATTATATGTAAAGGAGAGTTAACATATACTAACTTGTTGGCTTAATACGAATAAATATCACAATATTATACTTTGTGTGTTTCGAATATCTTATTTAGAATAAATGATCTCGCAAGTATCAACCACATAATTAACTTTAGACGCCTAAAGAATGGATCTTCAAGTCCATTTTTATGAAAATATGCTAGATGATGTTCAATATCAATTTTAATAATATATGTGATACTTATCAAGAAATTTCAAAAATCCACGATAATAAGATCGACTCTAATTAGTTGAGAAAATAATTTCACAAACTTCCGTTGTGACTTGTGAGTAGACATATGCATGATCTTTTAGTCGATGCAACAATTAATGTCATAAAAACTCAATTTCTCAATTTTTATTTATTTAGGAACACACTAATTTTGTTTGATCAAGAAACTTATGGTTCTTCAAAACTAGTTCTCGTTATATATACACTTGAGATGACCCAATCAATTTTGCAACAACACCTTTGAAGTGTGATTTGTAAACTTTGATTTACAATGGTATGTGCTTCAATTGTACTAATATAAGTGTAGTACAAGACCGAGGAAAGCATGATAGCTTTTCCATTACACATTTTCATCTAAATTATGTTATAATACAAAGATATTCAATACTTCTATCATCTCCTATTTCAATATGGTATTCATTTAGGAGAATATCTTTGAAACTTAATAAATTTCTTTGAGACTTGTGGGAATATAATACATTATCGATGTGCAATATTGTTCCTCCACATAACAACGCATTGCCTCTTCTAGAGCCTTCAATTATTTTTGAGGTGCCAGATATAATACTGACATCAGTTTTTCGATTCTCTAAATTAGAGAAATATATTTTATTCCTGAGAATTGTGTGTGTAGTTGCACTATCAACAAGGCACATATCTTCATTACTAGTGTTAGTGTCACTATTCATTCTAAGAAAAATTTAATGATGTGTTATAAGCGTACTTTAAAAACATAGGTTATGTAAATTAACAAGCAACAAACACACTTTATTATTGTTATAAAAGAAAATTCAAAATAGCCATAAAAACATATTCTAATAATTAGAAGGAAATTTCATAAATTCAATTTCTTGATTCCACCATCTCCAATAAGGTGATAAATTTTTTTCTTCTAAATAAACAAATAAATCACCAATCTATAAATGACTTTCATTCACCACTTTTATTGGATAAACAATAAAAAATATACTTATATATTTATTTATTTTTATTGAATGTATTTTAATTATCATTATTGTATTAATTTTATCATCCTAAAATATTTTACAAAACTTATTAAATAAATTAAACACCAACCTTCCAATTAACACAGTTAAATCATAAGTATACTCATTCATTGCACATAAATATATATTCTAATAAGATCAATTTCATTAATATTATCATAGCATTCTAATATAATGATTAATCCAAAATTACCATATATAATAATTTATGATATCTCATAAATATTTTATGATTTTATAAATTGCCCAAAAACATATACATCAATACTAAATTTATAACCAAATTTCTATTTCATTTTCAATTGTTTACCTCAATCATATTGCATATATATTTCAAAAACTTAATTAAAAATAGATATTAATATATATTTCAAATACTAGATATGTATATATAGTTTTTCGCAATATAAATATTATATGCATAGCCCATAATAATGTATATTCTACTCACGTTAAAAGTAGATATTAATAAATTTTATACTCACAAAATTTTGTAATATAACAAAATTTTAATTTTAAAATATTAATTGATAAACCTACATTTTAAAATCTTTATTCATCAAATTACTAACAGAAACATGTTTCATATTTACATTCAACAAAATAATAATTTTTTAAATAAACACTAACGGTTAGCAATGTCAAATTTTAGAGAAAAAATTTAGAATAATATAAACATTTATAAACAATAATCTAAAATAAATATAATCATACTTCTGGGATGCGCTAAAATTATTAGCTAATAAATGATGATCTAAAAATTATAATCATCCTTCTAGGATGATTATCCATATGTGTTAAAATTATTATTTTTATAAACAATGATCTAAAAAGAATATAATCATTCTTCTAGAATGCGTTAAAATTACAAATTTTTAGATCGATATAACAAAAAATATTTATGAAATCTTTCTGGGATATTCAATATTACTCTTTCAATCCTCCTCGAATTGGATATGCTAATTTTTAACATAATTGGTACATTTTTCTAGAACTCGTTAATACTATAGATCCAATTTGTGTCATTCTTCTGAAATAACAATTATTTAAAATAATTTTTTTTTATGAAATCCTTCTTGGATATTCATTAATATTAGAGATTTAATGCTTCTGGGATTGGTTAATATTATAGCTTGATAGGTTATTCAGGAACTATATAAATAACTTATTTTTCAGGAACTATATAAATAATTTATTTTTCAGGAACTACATAAATAATTTAGTTTTCTATCCTTCATGGATAGCTTGATAGCTTCTTCTGGAACTATATAAATAATTTATTTTCCTATCCTTCAGGTATAGCTTGATATGTTCTTCAGGAATTTATAAATAATTTGTTTGACTATCCTTCAGGGATAGCTTGATAAGTTCTTCAAAAACTATATGAATAATTTGTTTTGCAATCCTTAATGGATGCTTTATTCATGCAATCCTTTTGGAATGCATGAAAATCATCACTGATTATCTTTTTCTTTTTCTAATCAATATTTATACATAATAGATAAAGAATAAAAAAATATTTCCTTCTAAAAGTAGCGTGTTATGAAATATAGAGAAATAAGGAATAAAGGGAAGAAAGATACAATGATTCTGTATTATTTCATTCATTCAGTGTAATCGTATACGTCATATTTATAGGACATCATACAAACAATATAATAAATACATATTGATTTAAATAAGGAATGAAGTTATTGGGAGACAAATTATCTCATTACTCATAAGAATTAGTTGATACACATTAACAATAAAAGTTATTTTTATGTAAATAAGAAGTCATGGTATAACAAATTATGGTATAACAAATGCAACATGATATAATGTGAATACAAGTCTAAGATATATTTAATAGATTAAAATAATAAAATAAATATTGTTAAAACAACATGTACAGTAAAAGAAAGAAAGAATAGAAACATAAAACATAATAGAAATACAATCACAAACAATATTCAAATATTTGATTAGGTTTTCTCAATAAACTATATTTACATTTGTGATTACAAATAATCTATACTACTATAGAAAACATCTTTCGAAAAACAATATTACGATGGTCTTTCGTTAATTGTGGTGGAATCTCATTTTGTTTATTTTGTTTTTACTAAAAAATATTTCACTATGATGAATGTTAAAATTCGTAGTTAAATATATCAAGAGATAAATGGTTCAAATCTCAACTCCTTCAATATCCCATTTTATCGTCACAAAAAGGTATATCACCGCGGTTAATTTAGTCAATTGTGGTGTAAAGTCTAATAATTTAATGTTAGAGGGAGTTAATAGTAGGAGAATTGATATAAAGTTGAGGAACAAGAACCTTGTGAGAGACACACCACTTGTCCACCTAAAACCTTAAGGTGATAGGTGAGTGTGTTCTGTGAGTCCACAATGATCCCCCACTTATACCGCCGTTGACACCTTGCAACGGTCGATACTAAGCCGATCCCTTTCTCGAACCAAGCTCTGGATACCATGTCAGAGGAAGTTATTAGTAGGAGCATCGATATAAAATTGAGGAACAAGCACCTTGTGAGAGATACACCACTCATCCACCTAAAACCTTAAGGTGATAGGTGAGTGGATTCTCCCACTTATATATGCTTAAGTCTCCACATTCATATCCAATGTGAGACTATTTCCCACTCACTCACAGTTGTTATATTATTCCAACATTTATCATGGCTCTTCTTGTCAATCGTGATGAAAAGTGATATTTTTTAATATATAAAAAAGTATCGCTGCTTATTACATAAGAGTCGTTTCTCTCAAAAGAAAACCCTAACATATTTCACTCTTTTCTCTCAAAACATAAACCTACCATCCATATCACTCATCACACATATTGCAATCTTCAAATTCGTCTTCACCAATCGCTATCTTTAGGTTCGTTCATTAAAATAATGTTTAGATTTCATTTATGTTTTTTGTTAAAAATGGTTTCTCGTTTTTTCCATTTGGTGAATGTTCTAGGTAATGTTGTTAATGTCATGGTGTTTTTTTTTTTTTTTACTTATAGGGAAAGTTAATGAAGAAAATCACCTTAACAAAGCACATACTTTGACTATGGTACATATGGTTTGTGTTGCTATGAAAAATAATACAAGAAGTATAAAGGTATTGTGTAAAGTGTTGGAAATCCACCAAAACCTATGATGAATTTCTATCAATCTTGATGAACAAGATTATTATCACCAATAACAATGAAAGAAAATTAAAAAGAAAAGAAAGAGTTATTTTCTGCAGAGTTTCTCTCTGCCCACAAATTATGGAAAATTTTATTATTCAATTTGCAACTGCAAAATACTGTAAATGACTTGATTACAAAAATAAAGGTTACTCCCTCTATTTACAGATTTAGGTTAGCTAATGCCCAAAACTATAAAAGCGCAAAATACATATTTTGGAGCTAAATCAAATCTATTCTATTTTATATCCAAATCAAATCTATTTAAATCTAAATCTAAAACAAATCCGTGTGTAACAAACTGTTTCCACACTCCTAAAACAAATCAAATACATAAGGAATTACTTTCAACACACCACCTAATTCATTGTGTCTAAGCTATCTATATTCATCATAGCTCGTAGTCTTTGAAATATTTTGACATGCACACCCTTCGTCATGATATATGCAATCTGATTCTCAGTTTTGCAGTGTTCCTAGTTTATCTTCCCATCTACTACCTGCTCTCGAAGATAGTGGAACCTTATTTCGATGTGCTTGCTTTGACCGTGTGATATCGGGTTCTTCGCCAGTTGATAAATGACATCTTTTCGATCTTTATGGTAATTGCTCCATGGTCTTTACATGTGGTTTCTTGACCAAGTTCACCATCAAAGTTTTGACATGCACAAAGAGAAGAGGATATGTATTACGCTGCATGATGGTAATGCCCAACTGGTTCCTTTCTAACTCAACAGCGGCATACCACCTAACATAAACACATATCCTCTTGTGGATTTTCAATCCTCAACATCACTACACCAGCTCGAATTTGTGTACCACACTAACTTGCATTCTTTTCCTTTATCAGCTGCTTAAAATAAAATGCCATAGTCAAGAGTTCCTTTCAATACCTCAATATCCTCTTTTCCGCTGCTAGGTGTGATACCTTTGGCTTCCGCATGAATCTACTTACCATACCCACACTGTATGCTAAGTCAGGTCTCGTATGACAAAGGTATTTGTTGGTTCCTCTTGTCGAACTTCTCTTTCGACTTGAGTTTCGGTTCTTGAGTAAAATTTTCACGAATCTTTCTTGACATTTTGAGTCCAATCCATTCTTTTAGCTCATTTGAGTCGATCACAATCTGCTTGTTCACTAGGTCGAACAACTTGAAACCATCCATCGAATGATATCCAACTAGAATTATTTGACTCGACTTGTCATCAAGTTTTCTTCTCAAATGATCTGACACGTGTCTATGTGCAATAGATCCAAATACCTTCAAATGACTCAAGCTAGGCTTCACACCAGACCAATATTCTTCTGGAGTAATTCCTTTTAGCTTCTTCAGAGGACATCTGTTCAAAATATAAGTTATAAATGACACGACTTCACCCAAAACTCTTTAGGTAAATTCTTGCCTTGTAACATACTTTGAACCATGTTCATGATGGTTCGATTCTTCCTTTCTGCAATCCCATTTTATCATGGAGTGTAGGGTGGCACCACCTCATGCACAATCCCTTATTTCTCATAACTTGTCGAAGTATTTCAACACATACTCTCCACCACCATCAGTTCTCAAAACTTTAAGCTTTCGACCACTTTGCCTTTCGACCATAGACTTAAACTTGCGATACCTTGATCACTTCACTTTTCTTCTTGATCGGTAAGTCCATAGTTTTCTACTAAAATCATCTATGGATGTGACAATGTATTTATTACCTCAAATGAATCCACCTGGATTGGTCCACATACATCAAATTATATGACTTTGAGAATGTCCTTTGATTTGCTTCTTGCATCCTTGCTAAATATATTCTTGTGTTGCTTCGCTTGCACACATTCCTCACACACTTTGTTTGGAATATCAATTTATGGAAACCCTGAAACCATATTCTTTCTTTTCAAATCTCGGATGTCTCAAGTTAATATGGCCTAGTTGAAAATGCCATATCCATTCGTCTGTGCTAGCTGCAGTTGAAAGGCACGGATGCTCCATCACATTAAGTTTGATCTTGAAGTTTCTATTTTGGGACATAGGAGCCTTCAAGATTAATCTTCCATTCGATCGCCGACTCTCATCATCATCTTATCTTGATCGCGACCTTACCAACTTCCCTATTCTAAGCAATTTTCTCTTCATGCCTAGAATGTATAACACATTCGAAATTATTGATCTTTTGTCATCTTTCCTCATGATCATAACAAATCCAATACCTTCAGCTGCTAGAGTATTGTTATTTTCAAATTTTACCATGTTCTTCATTGAGGGTTTTAGATTGATAAACCAATATTTCCTTCTAGACATGTGTGATAAACATCTTGAATCTAAGTACCATTGATCCTTGAATTTTTCTTCATCTCTTGTTGTGACCATCAACAACATCTCTTCTTCTTCATACTTAGTGAACTTTGCATCACTTTCTTGATTCTTTCTCTTCTCTAGAAAATCACTCGAGTAGTGACCATACTTCTGACAATTGTAACATTGTATGTGACTTTTGTCAGGTTTTCGACCACCACCTCTTTGGTTGCCTTGGTAATATGGTCTTCTTTGATTCGACACGTTTTCTTCATGCTGGTTTCCTCTACCAGTCGAATTGTTGTAGCCACATCTACCTTTGTTTTCGAACCACTTTCCTTTGCCTTTCTTATCTTTTTGATTGTGTAACGCCCGTTTTATTTAATATTATATTATATTAATATCTGAATTACCGTTTGTGATTGTTTTGGCGGCGAAAATAATTATATTAATTAATATACCTATTAATTTATCTGGCGGCGTTTGCATTGGTTTTATTTCGTTCGTTCGTAAAATATTATTCGGATCCGATATTTAATTTCCGGAATTATTTTAATTGATTGAATTAATTATATTAATAAATTAGAGTGAGGATTAATTAGGAAGGATTTGGGTTTACATTAGTTTTCTAATAAGGTTATCATAAAACCACTTTCCTCATTTTCTCCCATCCAAACACTTCTCCTTGTTTTCCTTCCATTGCAAAACACAAAACCAAACATGGAAACTTGGCTTACTAGTAGGAAACAACTTATAAAACCATTTCCTTTGTTTTCTTTTCATTTTCCAAACACACCAAGAATAGAAACTTGGGAGAAAGAGGGTTTTGGAATAGAGAAGAAGAAGAGCAAAACTAGAGCTTGACGTTGGTTTGTAGAATCATCAAGATCAATCAAAGCTTCCATGGTAAGGGGTTTGATTTCTCTATCTCATATGATTAGGTTTTGATAGTTGTATTTTGAATTTGGGAAAAATTGAGAGATGGGTTATAGGGTTTTGGTGAGTGATTGTTGAAATGTTTAGAGGAGTTGAATTTGGAGTAGAGAATATGGGTGTTGTTGTTAGTATTATGTTTATTATGCAATGAAATAAGAAAGAAAAATATAAGTAAAACTAATATGAAAACTAATATGAAAAACCAAAAAATGGAAGCGAACTTGAAAAAAAAAAACGCACAATGGAAAATTAGTGGGTGAAGGCTTAAGGGGCCACCAAGGTTGAGAACCGCCTCCCATGCCATAGTATTAAGAGGGACGTTCGTCCCTTTGAAGAAGAAGGAAACGACAAATGGAAAGTATATGTGTTTCTTTGTAACATTGAATTTTTTTGTGAAATGAAAACTACTCATAATTTTAGTAATGGCTACTGGTTTTGTTAAATATGAAAATCTCACCTAGTAGCTTTTGGCAACCATAAAATATAATTAGGGGATAAGATAGCCGATTAAATTTAGAATCCGATTATGTTCCGATTTTCCGATTTCTAATTGCGACGAACAAAGTTGCTCAATTCAATGAAAATTGACGTACTAGCTAAGTTTGACGTGTAGAATGTAATTTTTATTTAATATTATATTATATTAATATTTTTGAATTATTGTTTAGCGATTGTTTTAGCGAGATAATTATATTAATTAATATATCTATTAATTTATCCGCGACGTCCGTTCGGTCCGAGAAACATTATTCGGATCCGATATTTAATTCCCCGATATTGTTTTAATTGATTGAATAAATAATATTAATAGACATTAATAAGGTGTTAATTAATTAATTAAGTTGGGTGGTGTAAGGATTAATTATGTTGAATTGGGTTTGCACCCTTAAGCTTACTAGTAGGGAAAATACCACTACAAATCATTTCTCTTCATTTTCCTTCCATTCAAAAATACCAAGCCAAACATGAGAACTTGGATGCTAGTAAGGAAAACAAGTTATAAAAGACATTTTTCCTCATTTCTTCCCATTTGAAAAACAAAAACCAAAATAGAAACCTAGAGAGAAAAGAGAGGGTTTTGGAAAGAAGAAGAAGAGGAGAAGATGAGGAAGATCTTGAACAAGGGAGCATGAGAGCAAGCTTGAGGTTGGGCTTGGTAGCATCACCTTGGTTCATCTCCAATCTAGAGGTAAGGGGTTTGATTTCTCCATCCATATAGTTAGGGTTTGATGATTATATTTTAGTTTGATTTGGGGAAAAATTGATAGATGGTTTGTAGAGTTGTGTTGGGTGATTATTGTTGAGTTTAGAAGATTTGAATTGGGTATAGAAATTATGGGTGTTATCGTAGTGTTGTAGTGTTGGAGTTATAGGAAAAGAAAAAGAAAATGGAAATGAAAATAGGATGAAAATGGAAATAGGAAGCAACCTGTAAAAACTAGAAAACATGGAAAATTAAGAAAATGAAATAAACAGTAAAAATGGTGGTTTAATGAAGCAAGTGGATGAAGGCATAACGGCCCACCCATGGCTTGTTCTTGGTGGGACGTACATCCATTATTGAAGGAGAAAAGCAAATATGAAACTTGTTTGTTTTGTGTAACTTGTTTCTGTTTTTTGTGAAATGAAACCCGCATAACCTACATAATTCCTTAAATAGCTACGATTTTTCTCATTATGCCAAATTCAACCTAGTAAATCTTGGCACCTATAAAATATAATTAGGGGTTAAGATAGCCGATTAAATTTAGAACCCGATTATGTTCCGATTTTCCGATTTGAGTAAATTCGACAAGAAGTTCTCAATTCAACGAAAATTGACGTGCTAGCTAAGTTTGAGCGTAGAACATAGTGGTGAAGTTAGTTTTTAAATTGTGAGTTTTTACGGAACGACCGAAATAAGCCAATTTACGGTAAAATTGAATCGGTGTTTTAGTAGATTTAAGGTACGTATGGACAATCCGATTTCGACGTTTGATTATGATTAATACTGTTATTAGGAATTACTTTGCGATTATTGACGTTTTGACTATTTTCCGTTTGAATTTAGCGAATTAATTGATAACGATGCGGTGTTAATAAACGTAAGTTTTCGACGTGTATTTACTAAAGAATACTTGTTGATGTGCAATGTGATGAATAAATTGAGGTTGTTAATAAATGCTTCCGATTTGTGAATGCATAATTTTTGATGAATTTATTAGTGACGTTTGCATAATGCAATTATGATGCGATGTTATATTTATCTTATTTTGGATAAATTATGGCGATGTGGGCTTTATGCCAATTTGAATGAAAGATGTTGTGTTTGTGTTGTGTTGTTTTATCGTCGAGTCACATACATTGCATAAGAGAAGAGGGCTTTTATGCCGCGATGATGGCTTTATGCGAGCGAAGATCTTTATGCCAAATGTCCCTAATTGACAAAGCGATGGGTACCACATGCATAACATAATCGTGTCTCTGGAGTCGGTTATGTTTATGTTGAGTTGTTTTGGGTTTTGTTGATTGATGGATGATATTGAATTGCGATATATGATATGATGATGTTTGTGATGATGTTGTGGTGATGGGCTTTATGCCGAAGATGGGCTTTATGCCAGCGAAGATGGGCTTTGCCGATTTGTGATGATTTGTATATGTTGCTTATATTACTAGCATTATTTAATGTTGTTGGTTGATGTTGTTGTTTAAAGCTACCGTGTTATTTAGTGATGTATTAACTCGTGTCGATTTCGTGGTGACGGAGGTTATGTGTTGTTCTGACGTTTATGTAGCGGGTTATGGTGATATAGTGTAGATTATATACATTAGGATGACGAGTAAAGTAAGTGAGTTTTGATTATGTGTTGGAATTACACTTATTAATCTATACCCTTTATAATTCCAAGATATCTATATATATATATATATATATGATATATATATATATATATATATATATATATATGCCTTAAATTATATGTTTTGAGTATCTCACCCTTTACTTGTTTTACCTACCTATATTGGTAACGTGCGAGTTATGAAGACGAGTCTATATTGTTAGTCGAGTCGGTGTCGCCGACACGTCGTAACCGAAATATTTATGTCGTCTTGTTGTTGTTGTTTTATTATTATTCCTTTGTGAATAAAAATCATAATTCATAAAAACATGATTTTGATGAGGAAGTCTAATAAAGGAGATGTTTTGATTTCTATGAATCAATTTATATTTTCCTGTGATGCTATGTATCCGAAATTTATACTTTAAAGTAAAGCTGTTTTAAAGTGAGTTGTTTTGATGATGTAACGCCTCGTAATTAATTTATGAAATTTTAAAATTACTCGATTTTGCATATTAAACTTTGGGTAGATTTGGGGTGTTACATAGAACGTAGTGGTGAAGTTAGTTTTCCAAATTGTGAGTTTTCTGAGCGACCGAAATAGGCCAATTCGTAAAATTGAATCGAGACGGTGTTTTAGTAGATTTAAGGTACGTATGGACAATCCGATTTCCGATCGGCGATTATGATTAATGGGTTATTAGGAATTACTTTCGCGACGATTATTACGATTCGACTAATTTTTCCGTTTGAATTTAGTGAATTAATTGATAACGATGCGGTGTTAATAAGCGTAAGTTTTGGCATGTATTTATTAAAGAATACTTGTTGATATGCAATGTGATGATTAAATTGAGGTTGTTAATAAATGCTTCCGATTTGTGAATGCATGACTTTTGATGAATTTATTAGTGAGGTTTGCATGATGCAATTATGATGCGATGATATATTTATCTTGTTTTGGATATATTATGGCGATGTGGGCTTTATGCCGTTTGAATGAGCGAAGATGTTGTTTGGTGTTGTGTTGTTTTATTGTCGAGTCACATACATTTCATAAGCGAAGAGGGCTTTATGCCAAGCGATGATGGCTTTATGCCGGCAAGATCGCTTTATGCCAAGTGTCCCTAATTACGGACAAAGCGATGGGTACCACATGCATAACATAGTCGTGTCTCATGGAGTTGGTTATGTTTATGTTTGAGTTGTTTGTTGAGTTTTGTTGATTGATGGATGATATTAAATATGACATATGATGTGATGATGTTTGTGATGATATTGTGATGATGGGCTTTATGCCAAAAGCGAAGATGGATTTATGCCAAAAGCGAAGATGGGCTTTAGCCAATTTATGATGATTTGTTATGTTGCTTATATTACTAGCATTATTTAATGTTGTTGGTTGATGTTGTTGTTTAAGACTCCCGTGTTAATTAGTGATGTATTAGTTTGTGACGATTTCGTGGTGATGGAGGTTATGTGTTGTTGCGACGTTTTATGATGAGGCTATGGTGATAAGGTGTAGATTATACACATTAGGATGACGAGTAAAGTAAGTGAGTTTTGATTATGTGTTGGAATTACACTTATTAATCTATAACCTTTATAATTCAAACTATATATATATATATATATATATATATATATATATATTTTATCATGCCTTTAATTATATGTTTTGAGTATCTCACCTTTACTTGTTTAGGTACCTATATTGGTAACGCAAAGTTATGAAGATGGAGTCTATAATCGCTGTTAGTCAGTCGGTGTCGCTCGATCGTAGCACGGGGAAATATTTATGTCGTTTGTTGTTGTTGTTATTATTATTCCTTTTGTGAATAAGAACCATAATTCATAAAACATGATTTTGATGAGGAAGTTTAATAAAGGAGATGTTTTGATTTCTATGAATCAATTTATGTTTCTCGATGCTATGTATCCGAATTTATACTTTAAAGTAAACTGTTTTAAAGTGAGTTGTTTTGATGGTGTAACGCCTCAAGATTTAATTTATGAAATTTTAAAATTACTCGATTTTTACATATAAAACTTTGGGTAGAATTGGGTGTTACAATAGTGGTATCGAGCGGGTCGGTCTTCGACCAAGTTATTATTTTGTTTAACCTCATTGTATGTGGTATGTGTGCGAAACACTGTCGGTACTTGTTTGTTTCAAATTGTTTGTCTGCAGATGAGTTTGAAACAAGTGAGAAGTTTACTTGGTGGCGCTTGGCTTAGGATGGGCCTCAGCGTTACGCTTGGTAACTTGAAGTGTAAGTTGAAGACGCTGTTGTAGTTTGGTAGATGGTTTATGTCACCATCATGGTTGTCGACTGTCTATTGACAAATCGAGGATGATCATCCTTAATCTCTTGTTGATAGTAGTCGGAATTGTGTTGGTTGATATTTGTCTTGCCAACTTAATAGTGTATGAAGCGTATGTGTTGGCAAAGGTAGTGCATGATTACTTGAGTTGTGAGAGAATTTGGATGTTGGTGAGGAACGAAGTAGATGCCGAGGACAAGTATCTACTTCCGAGATTGACATTTGGATGAACCAGTCATTTAGAGTTTTGTGTTTAGTGGGATCGGTCCGATCATCACGGGTTAGTGTGAAAAAAGACGTTTAGACAATGCTTTTCAAGATAGCGTGTGGTCACGGAGAGTATTTGTGATGTGTGTGACTACTACGTAGGATATGATTTTGGGAATATTCTACAATTCTCTGAGAGTAGTTGTAGAGTTACTTCGTGTTCATGGATATTATTTGATTCATCAAGTTAAGAAATTGTGGCAAGCATCCGAGTGTGTGTTATCAATAGTAAAGTTAGACCGATTGCATGTCGAGTATTCTAAGGATAGAATTTTGAATTGTTAGTTAAGTAAGTGACTTAGACGGTGATATTATGGGATTCAAGATTTATTTTACATCTTGTAGGAAAATTCAAGGAGTTATTTGAGCTTAGAAATTCCTTTGTTTTGGATAGTTAACTTTATGAGTTTGATGGAAGATCTTTTATAAGTTGGTATTGATAGTGGGTACTTTGATTTGAGAAGGTTAGTCACTATTTGGACTTCAAATGGAAGCCGAGTTTGTTTGAGCCATTGGAAATTTTAGTAATGCTTTGATTTTGGTTTTGTTTAGTCTCAAGAACCTTGCGCTTATTGTGATATTCCATTTTGGACTTAAGATGTATTTCGACATAGAGTTAGAAAAGTGTATTACTACCTTGGAACGATTTGAATTTCATAAGGAAAATTGTCGGACTTGGAGTTAGAAGTTGATGCTATTGTGATCATTTTGAATTTTAGAGGTGCGATGTTAACAACGAGGAGATTGGAATTGTTGAAGACAATTCAAGTTTGAGTGCAATCTATAAAAGAGACTTCATCGGTGTTGAGTTTAGTATGTTGATATCATGGTTAACCCAAGATTATCCGATTTGGGATTTTACTACTGTGAAGAATGTTGCATGCTTGTTTTGGGAACTTGTTGAGATTAAGCTCGGAAGGTTGTTGAGGATTTGTTCACTACTATCATATGGATTTCGTTGGATACTAATAGCCGTGGCGGATTATTAGATTACGACTAAGATAAGTCTTGACGGTAAAGAATTTTGTGACGGGTTGGTAGCCACGAGTACTTTGAGATGATTGATGTTTTATAAAGGAGAATGTTCTATCTGTGACTAAAGTCGGTCGCGACGGTGTTCGTGTTGGATTCTGTAAAGTTTATGTTATGGTTCTAAGTCCAACCTGTGTTGTGATTACAGGGGTAGGAGATGACGTTGATGAGTAGAGTTCTTGAGAGAGTGTTGTGACTGAGTTACCACTAGGGACGATGGAAAGTTATGAAAGGTGTTTCGAATGAGAAGCCTGTGTATTGATTGTTACGACGGTGCGAGGTTGGCGACTACTTAAGGCAATTTTGGAAATTGAATTGTTATAAGAGGAGACTTCGTTGAAGTCAAGTGTATACGTCGAAGTTTTACAAGTGAGATATTTGGACGAGATTGAAAAGGTCAACTATGTCATGTATTTCAGAGGATCAATGGACGCTGATCAATCGAGAATGATGGGTAATTGTTCGAGTTGATAAAAACCGATGTTCGAGGTGTCCTGATGGGTGTTTGAGCGTATCCATTTGAGTGATTGTGAAGTTGAGGTTTAACCAAGTTGTTTTATGGTTGGCATCGATGCATAAAGTGACGCAACATAGTTAGATATCGAGCATTGAATTGTTAGCAAGTATGCGAGATTGTTGGTTTGACTAGTGAAGTTATAGTCGAAGTCGTCTGCTTTAAACCCTAGAGTGAGTAGTGTATCGCTGTCTATGTATGTGAGTAACTTGTTTTGTTCAAGGTTGTACATTGGTAATCTACAAGGATGATGTGACCTTGTGGTTGGATGGAGATGAGAGCGAAGCGCAAGTGTAATTTTGAGTTCATGCTTATCGCGGATGAAGGCATCTTTTTCGTGGTTGTGTAGCCCGTGTTTTACCCTATTTTGACTGTTTCAGTGGTTTGTATAACCATTTTGTTGTTTTAGCGAAGGTAGCGTGTTGTGTTGTAGGACTTTATGTTCCTATCTTTGGTGACTCGCTTCAAGTGTCGGTTCGAGTGTGACTAATTCTATGGTTGAGACATTAGGATAGTATCGATCTTGTTTGTTTGGTTCTCGAGTGAACCGTGTGTTTACTGTTTAGTTGTTGTGTTGGTTGGTTGTCGGGTGCATTGTATGGGCTTTGCATCTCGGCATGGTTGTTCTTGTCTAGACGTTGTGGTTAGGGAGATACCCTTGTGTTTGGTGTATTCTATATGTTGTTTAATTAACGCGAGGATTGAGTAGACGATTGCGTAGGCATGTCTCGTATTGTTCGTTTTGGTCAAAATTTCGAGGACGAAAAGTTTATAAGTGGGGGAGAGTTGTAAATTTTATTTCATATTATATTATATTAATATCGAATTACCGCTTGTGATTGTTTTGGCGTAAATAATTATATTAATTAATATACCTATTAATTTATCTGGCGACGTGGCGTTGGTCCGGGTTTTATTTTTCGTTCGGTAAAATATTATTCGGATCCGATATTTAATTTCCGGAATTATTTTAATTGATTGAATTAATTATATTAATAAATTAGAGTGAGGATTAATTGGGAAGGATTTGGGTTTTACATTATTTTTTCTAGTAAGGTTATCATAAAACCACTTTCCTCATTTTCTCCCATCCAAACACTTCTCCTTGTTTTCCTTCCATTGCAAAACACAAAACCAAACATGGAAACTTGGCTTACTAGTAGGAAACAACTTATAAAACCATTTCCTTTGTTTTTTTTCATTTTCCAAACACACCAAGAATAGAAACTTGGAGAGAAGAGAGGCTTTTGAAATGGAGAGAGAAGAAGAGCAAGAGAGCTAGAGCTTAAAGTTGGGTTTGTAGAATCATCAAGATCAATCAAAGCTTCCATGGTAAGGGTTTGATTTTCTATCTCATATGATTAGGTTTTGATAGTTGTATTTGAATTTGGAAAAAAATTGAGAGATGGTTATAGGGTTTTGGTGGTGATTGTTGAAATGTTTAGAGGAGTTGAATTTGGAGTAGAGAATATGGGTGTTGTTGTTAGTATTATGGTTTATTATGCAATGGAAATAAGAAAGAAAAATATAAGTAAAACTATTATGAAAAACTAATATGAAAAACAAAACATGGAAAAAAAAAAAACCCGCAGCAATGGAAATTAGTGGGTGAAGGCTTAAGGGGGCACCCAAGGTTGAGCAACCGCCTCCCATGCCATAGTATTAAGAGGACGTTCGTCCCTTGTGAAGAGAAGCGGAAATGGAAAGTATCGTGTTTCTTGTAACATTGAATTTGTTTTTGTGAAATGAAACTACTGCATAATTTTGTAATGGCTACCGGTTTTGTTAAATATGAAAATCTCACCTAGTAGCTTTTGGCAACCATAAAATATAATTAGGGGATAAGATAGCCGATTAAATTTAGAACCCGATTATGTTCCGATTTTCCGATTTCGGTAAATTGGCGAGACAAGTTGTTCCGAATTCAATGAAAATTGACGTGCTAGCTAAGTTTGACGTGTAGAACGTAGTGGTGAAGTTAGTTTTCCGAAATTGTGAGTTTTACTGAGACGACCAAAATAGGCCAATTTACGGTAAAATTGATCGGACGGTGTTTTAGTAGATTTAAAGTACGTATGGACAATCCGATTTCATCGGCGATTATGATTAATACGGTTATTAGAATTACTTCGCGGCGATTATTGACGTTCGACTAATTTTCTGTTTTGGAATTTAGTGAATTAATTGATAACGATGCGGTGTTAATAAGCGTAAGTTTTGCGTGATGTATTTATTAAAGAATACTTGTTGATATGCAATGTGATGATTAAATTGAGGTTGTTAATAAATGCTTCCGATTTGTGAATGCATGACTTTTGATGAATTTATTAGTGAGGTTTGCATGATGAAATTATGATGCGATGATATATTTATCTTGTTTTGGATATATTTATGGCGATGTGGGCTTTATGCCGCTTTGAATGAGCGAAGATGTTGTTTTGGTGTTGTGTTGTTTTATTGTCAGTCACATATTTCATAAGCGAGGGCTTTTATGCCGCGATGATGGCTTTTATGCCGAGCGAAGATCGGCTTTATGCCAAGTGTCTAATTACGGACAAAGCGATGGGTACCACATGCAACATAGTCGTGTCTCATGGAGTTGGTTATGTTTATGTTTGAGTTGTTTGGCGTTGAGTTTTGTTGATTGATGGATGATATTAAATTGCGATGACATATGATGTGATGATGTTTGATGATATTGTGATGATGGGCTTTATGCCAAAAGCGAAGATGGGATTTATGTAAGCGAACATGGGCTTTAGCCAATTTATGATGATTTGTTATGTTGCTTATATTACTAGCATTATTTAATGTTGTTGGTTGATGTTGTTGTTTAAGACTACCGTGTTAATTAGTGATGTATTAGTTTGTGACGATTTCGTGGTGACAGGGTTATGTGTTGTTGCGACATTTTATCGATGAGGCTATGGTGATAAGGTGTAGATTATACACATTAGGATGACGAGTAAAGTAAGTGAGTTTTGATTATGTGTTGGAATTACACTTATTAATCTATAACCTTTATAATTCCGAAACTATATATATATATATATATATATATATATTTATCATGCCTTTAATTATATGTTTTGGAGTATCTCACCCTTTACTTGTTTCGCCGTTACCTATATATTGGTAACGTGCAGGTTATGAAGATGGAGTCTATAGCTGCTGTTAGTCGAGTCGGTGTCGCTCTGATACGTAGCACTCGGGGGGAAATATTTATGTCGTCTTGTTGTTGTTGTTTTATTATTATTCCTTTTGTGAATAAGAACCATAATTCATAAAACATGATTTTGATGAGGAAGTTTAATAAAGGAGATGTTTGATTTCTATGAATCAATTTATGTTTTCCTCTGATGCTATGTATCGAAATTTATACTTTAAAGTAAAGCTTTTTAAAGTGAGTTGTTTTGATGGTGTAACGCCTCAATATTTAATTTATGAAATTTAAAATTACTCGATTTTTACATATAAAACTTTGGGTAGAATTGGGGTGTTAGATTGAGCCCGCAGAACCACAGTCTTCGATTTTCCTGAGCTCTTCAACCATCCTTTGTTCATGAGATTCAAGTATCCCTTAAGGCTCTTCCTTCGACAAGGTTAAGTTGTCCTTCGACTCTTCTATGGAAAATACGACATGGTCGAACTTCGGAGCCAAGGATCTCAATATCTTCGAAACAACAACTCTTGTTGTTAACGTCTCTCCACTAATCTTGATTTGATTCAATAGTGTTGTAACCCTAGTGAAGAAATCAGATATGCTTTCGCTATCTTTCATACGAAGAAATTTGTATGTTCTTTTGTGAGTTTGTAACCTCACCTCTTTCACTTTCTCAGTGCCTCTAAACAATTTCTTGAGAATTTCTCAAGCTTCTTTTGCAGATTCTACATCACTAACCATTTAGAAATTGTTTGGCAGGACACACTGATGAGTTATAAAGAGAGATTTATAATTCTTCTTCAATTTTGTATTCCGCATACGAGCTCTTTCATCAAGTGGTTATACTCAGTTTACAGAGATCCCAAAGATCTTGAAAACCGAATAACCTTCATTTGTTTGCACCAATTCTCATAGTTATCTCCTTTAGGAATTGGGAGACTTCTTTGAAAATTTCCATTTATGGAATTCATGCGCCATGATTTTCTTCTTCCCTTGATCGCTAACCAAAGCTCTTGATACCAGTATGTTGAAATACACTAAAACCTATGATGAATTTCTATCAATCTTGATGAATAAGATTATTATCCGCGACACAATAATAATGACAATGAAAGAAAAATATGGAGCTAAATACCTATTTTGGACAATCACAATAACAATTACAATGACAATAACAAAGAAATACCTATTTTGGAGCTAAATCAAATCTATTATATTTAGATCCAAATCAAATCTATCTAAAACTAAATCTAAAATAAATCATGTGTAACAAACTATTTCCACTCCTAAAATAAATCAAATTAAATATTTTCAACACAAGGAATTACTTTCAACATAAATTTCATCCACCTTGTATTTATTTTATTAGCATCATAAACTAGATGAACTCCATCATTGATTCCGATTCCACGATTGTTTTTAATAAAAGATGTGTTCTTGAAATATTTTATTATATCTTGTGTTGTTGTTTGTTGTTTGTGTTTTGTTGATAAAAGGTATTTTATGTTTATTTGTATGCTATTATTATTGTGTTGTTTATAAATGTGTTGTTGTTGATTAATATTCTCATAACAAGAACAAAACATTGCCAAATCACAAGAAAGAGCTTCTGTGATTTAAAATATTTTTGTTCTTTTAATTCTTATCGCAGTTGATAGAAGATTAAGTTCGATTTATTATATTGTAGCAGATTGTTTGTTTCACTAAACCTTCTGTGAAAATACATTCATTAAATTGAAATAGAAACTTATAATTTGAAAATTAATTTGTATTAGAAAACCAACTTATATCAATCAATGCTTTCAAAATTGCATTCGTCTCATAATTCATCTCACGCCTTTCAGCCTATTGAATGTGGCTCAATGACATGATTTGTTACATCTATATATTTTTATAGTTTAATTGGAATAACATCAATTTATTAGCCAAGTCTACATCATCTCGCACTTATCAAGGATTTTTATGATGTTTAAGTCATCGCCACAATCATCATAATAAGTGGCGAAGATGAATGAACTTGGATAATAAATGATGCAATTCAATTAAACTAGAACGAATAATTGGTTCCATTAATGAGTTATACCATTTAACTATATTCTAATTGTTAAAGAGCAAGATATAGAGTTGTGGCATGCAAAATAGTGGTTTATTTAAATTGTTTTTGAAGAATAGTTTGATTTTCAGATAATATACTTTTTCTCAATTTGACTGTTTTTACTAACAAAGTGACGATGTGGAAAACAATGAATCTAAATATTATATAATAAACTGGGTACTTTTCTATAATAGTTATCTATTGTAATCGTGATGAAAATGTTATTTATATTAAAATAAATTACTTATATATATATATATATATTGTTTATAATACTTCTATATATATATATATATATATATTATATATATCACAATAGTTTATAAGTGTAACTGTTGTGATAGATATCATGTGTCTTGTCTTATTATCACAATCTCGTAACCGTGGTGGAAAACACCATACAAACATTCATCATTTACGTCACAACGGTTGGTCAGACGTTATGGTATCCATTTCAACCGTTATGGTATGGTTTCTGTAGTATTGTATCAAATAGAACTTGAGGTAGGTCTTTGTTGAAAAGGTTAGCTATCTAGTGATGAGAAGGAACATGAAGGATGCGTTCTTGTCCACTGCTTCTTTCCATTTTAGAACCATTTTCATTTAAAGGATGTGTGTAATCATCAGTTACTATATCCCGTAAATCAACATCAAAACCAAGGAATAAGATTTTAATTATATGCTTCAAATGATCACAATTTTCACCATAAAAATAGGAGTTTAAGAATAATGATCTTATAATTGTTAATTGTAGGTGGAGGAACTCCTACCACTGTGTTTTAAAGCTTGAATTTTTTCTGACACGTTAAGGTTTTGATATAAAATCAATACCAGAACAGTCTCTCATGCCAATTGAAGGTTAAATGAAACATAAGAAACAAGGGTTTGAATAGTGTTTCAAGATTAAAACTTTTTCATCATCCAAATACAATCATAACAAAACAATGATAAAGAACACAAGTATTTTATCTTGGTTCATAGCTTAACTAGGTTACCTCCATCCATCCACCAAGGTGATTTTGCATTATCAACAAGGAATTAATAAACTAATCAAACTTTGATTACAACCTCAAAAACACCAAAGACTTCTCAAAGAATTCGACTATAACCCAGCCCCTTAAAATTCAACCAACTGGTTAGATTACATGATTTTATGTTTAGAAAGTACTTATAATAAATTTGATACATAGTTTCAAGATAACAAGATTTTAAAGAATGAAAGGTATACAACTTTCAAATAATAACAAATTTCTTCTTTGTGTGATTTCTTAACTTTTAGTTCTAAGAGCTCTCACTGATTTTTCACTTTGTTATCTTTCCATTGCTAAGGACTCCTTTATATAGATGATTAATATATCCATTGGAGGGTGATTAACATTTCTAAAATTAGGCTACATGAAGATGTTTGATTTTGCAGTAGTAGAGTGCTGCTTGCAAGATAGAAGCGAGGAAGGATAAGCGTGTTGAAAAGTTGATTGATGCACACTTTGCGGAGTAGTGGATGATATATGATTTTGTATGATTTTATTTTAATATTTCCTCACTATCTTCCTTCACATATAACGTCTTGAGTCAGAGGCTTCGGAATATAAGTTGTTGAAGCTTGATCAAAGTTGGTCTTCAGATCTTGAGAACATTAAGACGTCAGAGTCTTGAAATTATCGTAGTCATTCTAGATAAGATGCTTCAAGAGTCGACAGTTCCTTTAGATGTAGATTTTCTTGTAAACACATATTTGTTATTCTTCACAAGTTCAAAGTGCATTTGATGTCCAAAGTTCATAGTTGCTCTTTCAGAATCTAAAACTTTCATTAGTCCATTCACTACTTTCTAGCTCAAGACAAAGTCTATGAGAATCTACGGCTAACAAACTATTAGAGTACAAAATTATTCTCCATACATTTTATACATTTCTATAATAAAAAATCAAGGATTAGTTGCATAGCCAAACTTATTCCAACAATTACGCCATTTTCATCCCTCTTGTTCCTAAATACATCTAGTGCCAATGAAAGTTTTATCAATTGGACGCGAAACAAGGTCCAAAACATCGTTACATTTAAATTAGATAAGTTCTTATTTCATAGCAAATAACCATCCCTCGTCAAGTAAAGCATTATATAGGGATTTAGGTTCAATCTAAGAAATGAAAGCTGAGTACTTACAAAAATTAGTAACATGTGATCAAGTACTTACACCTCTTTTAATATCTCTCAT
Source organism: Vicia sativa (assembly GCA_021764765.1). Classification (NCBI taxonomy): domain Eukaryota; kingdom Viridiplantae; phylum Streptophyta; class Magnoliopsida; order Fabales; family Fabaceae; genus Vicia; species Vicia sativa. Next base: position 166,028,730 of record CM038795.1, on the reverse strand, counting down.
ATTTTAAATGAACAGGTGATCCTTTGTGATTTTCTAATCTTGAGGCAGTTGATTCAAGGTCTCTTGTTTGTTATCCTCATATAATTTTTCCTCTTTATCTTCATTCATTATTGATAAACTTCGTCTTTAAAAATCCTGAAACATCTGAACAAATACCTCTCCATGCCTTTTGGGGCGACGACTAATCAAATGCAACATGAATAGATTCTTCTACTAAAGAACTTATATGATTATAAAATCTATAAGTGTTACTTGTAGATAAGTACCCTAATAATATCCCTTCACCGAACTTAGCAACAAATTTACTAAGATTGTCCTTTCTGTTATTTAAAATGAAACATTTGCAATCGAAAATGCGAAAATAGGAAATATTTGGTTTTTTACATTTGAGTAACTCATAGTTTGTCTTCTATAGGATGGGTCGAATGACTATCATGTTTAAGACATGACATGAAAAGTTACGGTTTGAGCTAATTCTTCTAAAACACGTTTTTTTGACTATACAACATTGTTTTGTTGTGGAGGTCTCGGACATGAAAAATTATAAGCAATCACATTTTTGGTACAAAAGTTTTGAAATTGATGGTTAATAAACTCACCATGATGATCACTACAAAGAATGATAATTTTCAAACTAATTTTTTTTTGGACAAGCTTAATGTCAAAGTGAATCTATTAGTCTTCAACAATCACAAACACATACTAATTGCCTCATAAACTTCTTGTCTACAAAGGGCCAAACAAGTCTAGGTGGAGAAGCTCAAGAGGTTGGATGTAGAAAACCCTTTTTTGATTTAAACGACACTCTCATTTGATTTCCCATTTTGAAAATATCATATAATTTTTCTTTTGAAAACTTAATTTTAGGAAGACCAATCACAAAAATGTTCGATGTTATTTTATTTATCAAACTGAAATGCACATGACTTAAGTGCCTATACCATAATCAAGAATCTTCACCCTTGATGACTAAACGCTTAGTTCCAGACATTGACACATAATATAAATCAAGCATATAAACATTATCAATCTTAGTACCCTTAAACACAAGGTGCTTACTTGCCATATGCTTAATTAAACAACTAAGAGTATAAAAAACCACGGTGCATCAAAAGCTTTCATAGATTCGAGATTATCCCGAGGTTAAAATCTCACATGTTATTGGATATCCTACTATTAAACAAATTTCTGATTCGAGATCACCGTGGTGTTAAAATATCACGTTATTAGTTAGCCCGATATAAAACCAAGTTTCAGTTTGTGAAATCACCCCTTGTTCAAAGCTCTCACATGTTCAAATCTCCAAGAGTCTTGTGGAAAAGAGATTAGCCGTTTTGATCCATCATTTGGAATGGAGACTCTCTACTTCTCTCTAGGTTTGTTGTTTTGTTGGATGTTAGCCATAAACTTCCTTTTCTTTTATAAAGATTTTGAGAGTTTAACTTACTAAAAGATCCTAAGTTGATTGGATACACTCAAGAACAAATCTCGAGGAGAGGATTATGTCCTTTTTTTACTGAGCCTATATAACTTTAGGTGTCTTCTCTCTTTAGTTAACTTTTAATTTTTGAATTTTACTTTCTAAATTTTGTCTTTCTGATGCTTATGTATAAAAAGGTTCTAAAATGGTTTCAAACTCTAATTTGATCCAAAAAGTTTTTCAAACTAAATCTTTTTCGAAAACACATAATTCACTATCCCTTATTTTGTGTGAAGTCGCATATCCAACAGAAATTGACACATGAATAAGTGTGATGGTCCCAAGTCTTGTGTCATTTGTCACCTTTACACTCCACCTATCCGATGGCAACACCAACTTCAGACTCGAGATAGGGGTGTAGGCATAGAGGCACTGCAGGCATCTTGTAGGCGACTCGCAGTGTTGAACAGAGGCACTTCACTAGAAGTGATTGTTACTCCAATGTATCAATTTTTAAATTCGAACAGTTTTAGCACTTAGTGTAAAATGTTGCAATACTTGGTGAAAGGGTGTGTTTAATCAATGGTCACAATCTTGCAAAACAACATCATTTATAGCATGTTTGGATTGGCTTTTGGAAGACCCATACACAATTCTAGAGGTGTAGAATTGATTCAGGTGATTTTAAGGTTTTATCAAAAATTAGAATTGATTCAGCCTCCAAAATTGCTTCTTCTTGAAGCTATAATTTGTAGCTTCTATCTCCAGAATTGATTCTGGGTGATTTTTACACTGAAATTTATTGTTCAACTCATTTTTATATAAATGTATCTAAACATAAATTTATTCAGCTAAACTCAATTCTATTAAAATCAGTTCTACTAAACTCAATTTTGATATAATCAATTTTGTTTACGATCAATCCAAACACACCCTTAAGCTATAAATAAACTGCTTCAGATTCACAAAAGAACACACAAATTGAACTCCCCTCTCATTTCAGATTTCTCTCTTTCTTACATTTGAATTTTCATTTGTCTTTACAAACTAAAAAAATAAGTCAAATTATCCTGAATATTTCTATATATAGACTCTATGACATTTTAAAGTGCTTGAAACACTACAAAAATAGTTCATATACACTCTTCAAATCAGATCCATTCAACTTACCATCTTTAACCACCTGTATGTATTAATGACATATCATAGTACAACTTAGTTAATAGAAATATTTAATATACTATTGCAATTAGTGGTGAATCCATAAAAATTATAAAGCCTCAACAAAATTTAAAAATCTGAGTTCATTGTATATAATATATAAATTGTCATTAAAAAAAAAAAAAGATAAATATAACTTTACAATAACGTGTTAAATAAAATCACGGGCAATATTCTTTCGAGACTTATTTGTGGTGAATGTTCAATAATATTAATAACATAATTGACTTGATATCTCTCACTCCTGTAACATACCATCTAGTCATTGAACCATACATCATTGATCTTATTGTTAATTTAAACTGATAATCTTCATTGCTGAAAAACTCTTTAATAGATGTTTTCGACACCACAATATCAAAGCTAATTCAATATGTTTGTAAATCAATGAAATACCAAATATTTCTCAATTTAAACCATATTCAAAGTCAAACTTTGACACATTCACAAGTTGAAAATGACATTTATTTTCACTTGAAGAACATAAGTGTCAAGTTGATCCCTATTGTTCCACGGTCCTCATCAAAAAAGTATTCATGATAAATATGAACAAGACGAGCAAGCTTATCAAAATCAAACTTGAGAAAGAGTTCTTGGGTCTAGAATTTGAAGATCAATTATAATGTTACTCCTTAACCAAAGCAAAGATCCATCTGCACATATTTTATCAATAGTAACATAAAATTTTCTGCAAGGCAATGATGAAGATTAGTGATAATTCTCGCTTTTACCCATGAACGACTTCGATTTGGTGTTTGATCCATATTTGACATTAGAATACCTTTAACAACCTGGGAATCGTGAAATAAATTATCCAACCATTCTCTCGTTTGTTGAAATCCACCACAACCTATGATGAATTTCTACCAATCTTGATGAACAAAATTGATATCACCATAAAATGACAAAGAACAATTAAAGAAAAGAAGAAGAAGAAAAAATGATTTTAAGAGTATTCTCATACAAACTATGGAAAACTTCTTATTCACTTTGCAACTGCAAAATACTATGAATGAATTCTTTATTACAAAAATAGGGCATACTCCCTATATTTATAGATTTAGGTTAGCTTTCTCCCTAAGCTAAAGCTCAAAACTATAAAAGCCCAAAATATCTATTTGGAACTAAATCAAATCTATTTTATTCAGACTTAAATCAAATCTATTTAAATCTAAAATAAATCTAATCTATCGAACCACAATTTGACTGGGCACCCTTCTTTGACACACAATTCATTAAATTAAATTAAAATTTAACACACCACCTAATTCATTGTGTCTAAACCATCTACATTATCATTGCCCTTTACACCCCAATTCTACCCAAAGTTTAATATGCAAAAATCGAGTAATTTTAAATTTTCATAAATTAAATACTGAGGAGTTACACCATCAAACAACTCACTTTAAAACATTACTTTAAAGTATAAATTTGGATACATAGCATCGCGAGAAAACATAAATTGATTCATAGAAATCAACACATCTCCTTTATTAAACTTCCTCATCAAAATCATGTTTTTATAATTTATGATTCTTATTTACAAAAGAAAGCAACAAAAGAACAAGCAACATAAATATTCCCCCGAGTGCTACACGTATCAGGCGACACCGACACGACTAACAGCAGCTATAAAATCCATCTTCATAACCGCGTTACCAATATATGAGTAACATCGAAACAAGTAAAGGTGAGATACTCCAAAACATATAATTAAGGCATGATAAAATATATATATATAGTTTTCGAATCATAAGGTTATAAATTAATAAGTGTAATTCCAACACATAATCAAAACTCACTTACTTTACTCATTATCTAATGTGTATAATCTACACTTTATCACCATAGCCTCACCGCCTAAAACATCGCAACAACACATAACCCTCCGTCACCACGAATCGTCAAAACTAATACATCGCTAATTAGCACGGCAATCTTAAACAACAACATCAACCAACAACATTAAATAATGCTAATAATATAAGCAACACAAACAAATCATCACAAATCAAAAGTCCATCTTCGCTTTGGCATAAATCCCATCTTCGCTTTTGGCATAAAGCCCATCATCACAACATCATCACAAAATATATCATCGCATTTCAATATCATCCATCAATCAACAAAACCAACGCAAACAACTCAAACATAAACATAACCGACTCCATGAGACGACATGTTATGCATGTGGTACCCATCGCTTGTCCGTAATTAGGACACTTGGCATAAAAACCGACTTTAGCTCGGCATAAAAGCCTCTTCGCTTATGCAATGTATGTGACTCGACAATAAAACAACACAACACAAAAAACAACATCATCGCCATCCAAATTGGCATAAAGCCCACATCGCCATAATTTATCCAACACATGATAAATATATCATCGCATCATAATTGCATTATGCAAACATCACTAATAAATTCATCAAAGTCATGCATTCACAAATCGGAAGCATTTATTGACACAACCTCAATTTAATCATCATTGCATATCAACATATTCTTTAATAAATACACCACCGTCGCAAAACATACGCTTTATTAACACCCATCGTTATCAATTAATTCACTAAATTAAAACAAAAAAATAGTCAAACGTCAATAATCGTAAAAGTAATTCCTAATAACCGGTATTAATCATAATCGTCGACGTGAACGGATTATCCATACGTACCTTAAATCTACTAAAACACCGTCCGATTCAATTTTCACCGTAAATTGGTCTATTTCGGATCGCCTCGTAAAACTCACAATTTCGGAAAACTTCACTACCACGTTCTACACGTCAATTTCATTGAATTGAGCCTTTTCTGTCACTTTAATTGCGAAATCAATCGGAACATAATCGGTTCTAAATTTAATCATTAACTTATCCCCTAATTATATTTTATGGTTACCAAATGCTACTAGGTGGAATTTTCATTTTTAATAAAACCAGTAACTAGTTTCCAAAATTATGCAGGTGATTTCATTACATGACAGGAAAACAGAAAAACAACTCCATTTACAGCAAAACTAAAAATTGTCGTATCCCCATCACCTAAAGGGACGAACGTCCCATAAAATGCAAGGCAAGGGAGGCGTGGGCCTCAACCTTGGGGCTGGCAGCGCCTTTTCCCCCTTATGCCTTCTCTTCTTTTTTTTTTGTTCATACCCTGCATTTTTTCATACCCTGCATCTTCTTTATTTTAATTCCCTGCAACTTCATATACAGTTCTTATTCTTCATATTTTGTTTTATTTACTATTTTCATTTCATTTTATATTTTCATTTCTATTTTATATTTTTATTTCTATTTTATATTTTCATTTCTATTTTCATTCTACCTTACTAATAATAATTAATAATAATATTACTCATAATCTCTAACCAATTTTTAACTCCTCTAACATTTCAACAATCAACCAACAAAATCATAAAACTCTACTATCAATTTTTCTTCAATTCAAACTAAATCCACCAAACATCTCTTATCACTAACTCACCATCTCTTATCATCAACACAACATATATACCTCAAATACAACATCAAAAACATACTTCTACCATCAATTGAGAATTTCAACAACAACAACACAACACCAAAACAATGGCAAACTATAACCCCATGGATCAAAATACTAATTTTCCTAAATCACAACATATCTATCAAACCTAACTATATGGAAAGGAAAATCAAACCCCTTACCTCTAGCTTGGTTGATTGCAAGATGCTCCATCAAAGCCCCAACCTCAAACTCTTGTTCATGATCTCCCCATCTTCTCCTCCTTGCTCTTCTTCAAAACCCTTTTCTTTTCTCTCAAACTCTCAAGTTTCTATTCTTGGCTTTGTTTTTCAAATGGGAAGAAATGAGGAAAATGGGTTATATAACTTATTTTCCTTACTAGCATCCAAGTTCTCACGTTTGGTTTTGGTATAAATGAATGGAAGGAAAATAAGGAGAAAATGATTCTTATAATGGTATTTCTCTTACTAGTAAACCAAGGGTGAAAAAAAAACCCAATTCTAACAAATGCTTCCCACACCTTTCTAATTATATCATTAATATAATTAATTCAATCAATTAAAATAATTTTTGGGAATTAAAATATCGATCCGAATAATATTTTACCGGACCAAATGGACCGTCGCCAGATAATTTAATAGATATATTAATTAATATAATTATTTTAGTCGCCAAGACAATCGTCAAACGGTAATTTAGAATATTATTATAATATAATATTAAATAAAAACGGGCGTTACACTCTTAGTCTTCGAAATACTTTGACCTGCACACTCTTTGTCATGATGTCTGCAATCTGATTCTCAATTCTGCAGTGTTCCAAGTTCATCTTCTCATTCTTACCTGCTCTCGAAGATAGTGGAACCTCATTTTGATATGCTTTGCAGATTCATGAGCTATCGGATTCTTTGCGAGGTTGGAGCCGATCTTCATGGTAATTGCTCCATGATTTTTACTGTGATTTCCTCGACCAAGTTCACCATCCAAGTTGCTTGACATGCACAAAGAGAAAGAAACTATGTATTATTCGCGCATGATGGTAATCTTCACAACGGTTCCTTTCTGAACTCCAAGCAATTCGCTACCTAACATGAACACATATCCTTGTGGATTTCGATCCAGCGGCATCACTACACCACTCGGTTGTATACTCCACTAAATTGCATTATTTTCTTTTATCAGCTGCTGGAAATAGAATACCATAGTCAAGAGTTCCTCCCAAATACCTCAATATCCTCTTTGTTGCTACTAGGTGTGATACCTTTGGCTTCTGGATGAATCTACTCACCTTAACCACACTGCATGTTAAGTCAGGCCTCGTATGACAAAGGTATCTTAAGGACCCAATAATTCTTCTATATTGGGTTGGGTCAACATCATCTTCTTGAGTCTTTCGGCGATTCAAGTCTTGGTTACGCAGTGTCGAAGTCGAATTGCATTCTTCCATCTCAAATCTCTTGAGAATTTCTTCTGCATATCTTCTTTGATGCATCATCAAACATTTGATAGTCTTGTAGAATTTGATGCCAAGGAAATATGTAATGTCACCTAGATCAGAAATTTCACATTTCTTGTTGAGATCACCTTTGAAGTCTTCGTCTCCTTCTTGCAGCTGCCACCTGTTATCAACAAGTCATCGACATAGAGACATAAGTATAACAACTTTTTCCACATATACTCCATATTAGTTCGCGCCACAAATTCCTTCTCCCTTAGAAAATATCAATCTTCTTGACTCAGAGCATTTCCAATGCATACAGGGGCTTTATGAAGCATGTACACCTTCCTCTCTTGGTGTTTCACAGCAACTGGTTGTTTAACATCTGGTCCATTAGAATGCACTTCATTCCATCATCGTATGTGCCAGTTTATTCTGCCAGGCCAACAACAACTTGATTGTTCGATCCTAGCCAAAGGTGTAGAAACCTCATCAGTTAATTCTTTTCTCGGAAAATCCTTTCTCCACTAGCCTTACTTTGTGTGAGTTACTTCTTCTTTAGGATTCATCTTCCTTTGTATATCCACTGATATCAATTTCCTTCTTGCCTTGAGGCAATTGAAGCCAAGTGTTGTTGTCTTTAATGGATTTCACTTCTTCGTTCATTGCTTTCATACTTCAAATCTTTCAATGCTTCAGCTGCATTGACAGGTTCGACATCTGCATAGAAAGAATAATGTATAAGCTCTCCTTCGTTATCAACCACATCATCTGATGTAACCACACAATCTTGCAATCTTGCAGGCATGCGTCTTGTTCTTTGAGGTCTGCTTGTGCTTGGTTGATCTATAACTATTGGTTCTCTTGTCGAACTTCTATTTTGACTTGAGTTTCTGGTTCTTCAAGTAAAATTATCATTGAATCTTTCTTAACATTTTGAGTCCAATCCCATTCTTTCAGCTCATCTATGATCGCGTCTCTGTTGATCACAATCTGCTTATTTAGTGGGTTGAACAACTTGTAACCTCCTGTCGAATTATATCCTACTAGAATCATTTGGCTCGACTTGTCATCAAGTTTTCTTCTCAATTGATCGACACATGTCTATGTGCAATAGATCAATACTACCTGGATGACTCAAACTAGGTTTACACGGACCAACATTCTTATGGAGTAATTCCTCTAGATTCTTTGTTGGACATATATTCAAAATATAAGTTGCAGTAAACACAGCTTCACCTAAAGTTCTTTGGTAAATTCTGCCTTTCACATACTTGAACCATATTCATGATATTTAATTCTTCCTTTTCTTTATACATTACTGTGTGGAGTGTAGGTGGCATCACCTCATGCACAATCCTTCTTTATAAATTGTCAGAAGTCTTTCGACACATACTCTCCACCATCAGTTCTCAAAACTTTGAGCTTTCGACCACTTTGTCTTTCGACCATAGACTTAAACTTGGAAAATACCTCAATTACTTCACTTTTCCTTTTGATCATGTAAGTCCACAGTTGTTGACTGAAATCATCTATGAATGTGACAAAGTATTGATTACCTCCATACGAATCCACCGGATTGGTCCACATACATCGAGTATATGACTTGAGAACAACCGACTTGCTTCACGCATCCTTGTTGAAGCTATTCTTGTGTTGCTTCACTTGCACACATTCTTCACACACTTCGTTTGGAATGTCGATTTCTGGAAATCCTGAAACCATATTCTTTCTCTTTAAATCTCTGATGTCTCTGAAGTTGAGATGGCCTAGTCGATAGTGCCATTTACATTCATCTCTGGTAGCTGCAGTTGAAAGGAACTTGTGCTCCATCACATGTAGTTCGATCTTGAAGGTTCTATTCTGAGACATAGGAGCCTTCAAGATTAACCTTCCATTGCGTCGACAACTCTCATCATCTTGTCTTCTAAGGTCACTTTGTAATTCTTTTCGACCAACTGCCCTATGCCAAGCAAGTTGCTCTTCATGTCTAGAATATACAAGTCATTCGAAATTACTTCCCTTTTTCCATCTTTTCTCATGATCATAACATCTCCAATACCTTCAGCTGCTAGAGTATTGTCATTTGCAAATTTCACTATGCTCTTCATTGAGGGCTTTAGATTGAAAAACCAATCTTTCTTGAGACATATGTGAACATCCTAAATCCAGGTACCATTGATCCTTGAATTTCTCTTCATTTCTTATTGGACCATCATCAACATCTCTTCTTCTTCATACTTGGCGAACTTTACTTCACTTTCTTGATTCTTTCACTTCTTTGGGCAATCACTCGAATAGTGATCATACTTCTGACAATTGTTACATTGAATGTGACTCTTGTTAGGCTTTCGACCACCACCTCTTCCTCTATTTGCAACACCGCCCCTTTGGTTGCCTTGGTATGGTTTTCTCTAATTCGACACGTTTCCTTCGTTCTGGTTTCCTCTGCCAATCGAATTGTTGTATCCTTCTCTACCTCTGTCGAATCACTTTCCTTTTCCTTTCTTGTCTTGAGCCTGCAGAGCCACATCATTCTTTGATTTGCATGCAGCTCTTTCATTCATCCTTTGCATGAAGATTCAAGTGTCCCTTGAAGCTCTTCCTTTGTCAATTTCGACAAATATTTTTCGTCTTCGATAGCCACCACAACATGGTCAAACTTAGGAGCCAAAGGTCTCAAAATCTCTGATACAACAACTCTTGTTGTTAATGCTTCTCCACATGTCTTGATTTGATTCACTAGTTTTGTAACTCTATTGAAGAAATCAAATATGCTTTCACTGTCTTCCATTTGAAGCAATTCATATGTTCTCTTGTGAGTTTGTAACCTCACTTCTTTCACCTTTTCAGCGCCTCCAAAAGATTTCTCAAGGATCTCCCAAGCTTCTTTTACAGATTTTGAATCACTAACCTTTTTGAAGTTGTCTGGACTCAGACATTGATGAATTATAAAGAGAGCTTTATAACTTTTCTTCTCTGATTTTGTGTGTTCTTTATTTTCTTCTTCTCTGATTGCACCAATTCTCATAGTTATCTACTTTCAGAATTGGAAGACTTGCTGGATAATTCGCATTCTCATAGTTCACTACCATCATGAATTCTTCTTCCACGATCGTGCGTGATTGTTCCTCCCTTGAATCGATTAACCGGAGCTCTTTATTCCAAATGTTGGAAATCCACCACAACCTATGATGAATTTCTACCAATCTTGATGAACAAGATTGATATCACCACACAATGACAATGAACAATTAAAGAAAATAAGAAGAAGAAAGAATGATTTTCTGCAGAGTAACTCTCTGCCCACAAATTGTGGAAAACTTCTTATTCACTTTGCAACTGTAAAATACTGTGAATGAATTCTTGATTACAAAAATAGGGGTTACTCCCTCTATTTATAGATTTAGGTTAGATTGCTCCCAAAGCTAAAAACCCAAAACTATAAGAGCCCAAAATATCTATTTGAAACTAAATCAAATCTATTCTATTCTAGACTTAAATCAAATCTATTTAAATCTAAAACAAATCTAATCTGTTGAACCACAATTTTGACTGAGCATCTGCCCTTCGACACACACAGTTTCGACATAATCGAATTACAATTTAACACCATTGTGCCCAACCGAGCTTTTATAACATCAACTAATTTCACGACATTCACAATATTAAGATCTTATATTTGTAAAACATTTGAAAACTTGTTTTTGGTACCAAACAACTTTAACGTTAACTTCAAAATAAAAGAAAATTTAAAGCTCTCCATTTTTTCTATCAAACTCGCTGCTTGAGATGGTCGACGTCCATCTTCATCAATCATACTGAACACCTTTAACACGGGTGACCTCATTAACCATATTAGACTATGGTTATGGTTCTAATTCTGATTCAATCAAAAATCTCCTCAAACAAACAAGTCAACAATGGTTCAACCATTTAAGAATCCAATTCAACTTAAATCATTAACATAAACATAAATCATTCAATTTATAAAATCATTCCAATTTCAAATTCAACTTAAATCATTAGCATAAATCATTAGCATAAACATAAATGCTAAACATAAAGTAGTAAGAAAAGAATAATGCATTGCCTTCAAAAGTGACAAAACAAGTTATTAGAAATCTGCCTTCAAAAGTGAGAAAATAGCTTATTAGGTATTACAAAACAACTTATTATATGATATGCATAAATCAAATAAAAGAGATAGTTAATGAAAATAAGCAATTTTATGGGAATATGACATGAAATAAACAAGTCAAGTAAAACAAGTCCAGGAACTGCCCCTGTTTTGCATCATTCTCATTCTCAACTTGTTTTGAAAATACAAAACCAAAATTCCAAAACTCAGAGGCAAAAGCTAAGAATCAAGGACACAATCACAAAACCAATACGTGGTCATCAATTCTCATACTTGAGTTGAGTAGCGGAGGAGATGGAGACCGACGGTTACGAAAGTGGAGCGACGGAGGAAACAAAGAGGAGGGAGGAGACGAGAGGAATAGGATGGAGGAGACTGGGAGGTGATAGGTGCAGAAACGCATGTGGCGGAGGCTAGAGGCGTTGGCGGTTGGCGACGAAGGGAGGGAGCACCAAACACAGGTGGTTGTCTCTCTTCTCTTTCTCGTTCGTTTCGTCGCACGTTTATCTTTCCTTTTATATTTTTATTTTTTTAACAGAAATATATCCAAAAAAAAACTATTGGGTCTGAGTCTGGGCATGTGCATGTGCCCACCCTTGCAATATAGATTCAAACATTAAAACTTTTGTTCTCTAACTTTTTGTTTTGGGTAGTATCATTCTCAACATTTAAGGTATGCCCTTTTATTAGCAGATTTTTTTTAAAAAAACCCTTAAATTTAGTTACTAAAAAGCATTTGATATTTGGGTCGAAGTCCATGGGCCGGTCCAAAAATATCAGGGTCTGGTTCTTATTTTTCAAGTCCATTTATTTTTGGATCTTTTTTAGTCTGGAATAAAAAAATCCTAAAAAAATATAGGTCAGTCAATATGGGTCATGGGTAGTCCATGTCCGAAAAAATTAAAAATTTTAATATAATTAAAATTTATCTTTTATTAATTATAATTGTCATAAAATTTTATAACAATTTCTTGTTATAATTGTTATAACATTAAAATTGTCATGAATATTTATAATTTAAAATGTATTGGAATAAGTTATTTGATTTTGTGTTTTAAATTGAATAATTTATAATGTATTTTGAATAGTTTAAATTAAGTTAATGAGTTGTTTTACATTTTAATTTTAATTTAAATGGATTATTTAAAAATCATAATTTTGGATATGAAATTTAATATATATAAATGTATTATTGCATATAATTGTATGATTAATTACAAAATAAAGAATTTTTTTATTTATTTATAGAAATGGGTCTATTTAGGACCAGATCGTCCGCAGTCCATATAGTGTTGGGTCAAGATAGTAAAAATAAGACCATTTAAATATGATTTTTTTGAATCCGATCCTAAAAAACCCGAGACCCAGCCCATATAAGTCACGTAATTGCAGCTCTACCAATAGCCAAGTTCCAGGACCTGTCATATATTTGGACTAGTACACACTGCAGTCCGCTATGTATGAGTCATAATATCTCTTATTATTACATTATGACCTTTAATTTATTTTGGTTATAAAATAAATGAAAAATATTTGAAGGGGAGAGATAGACTAATGATGTGTTTGTCTTTAGGTTGTAAAAAATTACATTATGAACCTTTAATTTATTTTGGTTATAAAATAAATGAAAAATATTTGAAGGGGAGAGATAGACTAATGATGTGTTTGTCTTTAGGTTGTAAAAAATTACATTATGAACCTTTAATTTATTTTGGTTATAAAATAAATGAAAAATATTTGAAGGGGAGAATAGACTAATGATGTGTATTGTCTTTAGGTTGTAAAAATTACATTATGAACCTTTAATTTATTTGGTTATAAAATAAATGAAAAATATTTGAAGGAGATAGACTAATGATGTGTTTGTCTTTAAATTGTAAAAATTACATTATGAACCTTTAATTTATTTTGGTTATAAAATAAATGAAAAATATTTGAAGGAGATAGACTAATGATGTGTTTGTCTTTAGGATTGTAAAAATTACATTATGAACCTTTAATTTATTTTGTTATAAAATAAATGAAAAATATTGAAGGGGAGATAGACTAATGATGTGTTTGTCTTTAGGTTGTAAAAAATTACATTATGAACCTTTAATTTATTTTGGTTATAAAATAAATGAAAAATATTTGAAGGGGAGAGATAGACTAATGATGTGTTTGTCTTTAGGTTGTAAAAAATTACATTATGAACCTTTAATTTATTTTGGTTATAAAATAAATGAAAATATTTGAAGGAGAGATAGACTAATGATGTGTTGTCTGGGTTGTAAAAATTACATTATGAACCTTTAATTTATTTGGTTATAAAATAAATGAAAAATATTTGAAGGGGAGAGATAGACTAATGATGTGTTTGTCTTTAGGTTGTAAAAAATATTCTAAGGAATATAGTTATGAAAATGTAACGTTTAATTTAAATTTTATTTACACAAATTTTATTTACATACAATTTTTTTATTTTTATTCTCATAATAAAGAGTAGATATCAAACATTCTCATAAAAATAAATCCAACTTCCACTAATTTTTTATTTCTATTTATAAATTATCACTATTTTTATTTTTCCTAATTTTTAAATTAAATAAGTTTATAAACATTCTTAAGAAAGTTTATTTTTATCCAAACCTATAATTTTGAAATATTATTCTAAAAAGTATACGTTCGAGAAATACAATTTTATAAGTTGAAACAATACATCGTAAGGCAATTAAAATCCAATATATTTGTTTTATAGAAACTTAATTTACTCGTCTTAAAAGCAAACAAAACGTTACTTCAATCAAGTTGAGAATCATACTGAACTTGCCTAAAACATGTGGAACATGTTATGGATAGTATTCATGACAAAATATTTATTCTTCAAATAGAATTCTGAATATTTCCAGACGCTAACCTACCTCTGTGCTTGATTTATGAATAAGAATTTTTAGGTAGTCGTGTTCATACCTATAGAAATCACATCATCTTCATGCACTGAGACAAATCATAGGTATTAAATAAATACTTATGAGGTATCTGAGTAGTAGCATGCATTGCTTTACAAGATAAGTTGTGTTCTCCGGATAATAAGAACATCCCATGCATTTATAACTTTCTCCTTTACATGATTTCATTTCCCTCTCTTTTCCTAATTAAGCACAATGAAAATAAAAACAAATGCTACGGTGGAAGAGTGTCACACGTGGTCTATCGGAAATAGATGTTTAAGAATCATTCAAATTTTTATTTGAAATAAAAGTTTAGAGCTCACCGAGTGCGATATACTTACTTGATTTACAAACCAAATAAACATTATATACACACAAAAAGTTTATAGTATTTATTTTTAAAGTATATATTATATTTGAGTTTCATATTGGAATAAAAAATACGGTAGGTAGATTTATTTTGTATTAAATTATTTAATAATAAAAATATTTTTTATTATATATATTTTTTTAAATAGGAAAGTTTTAGAATAGTTATATATTTAATGAAATGTTAAGTGTGACTTAATCATGAGATCTCATTAAATATAAAACTATCTATAATATAAGAAAAGTTGATGTTAATCACCATTTTATCTTTGTTACTTTTCAAACATATTACTAATTTGAGGTTAAATATTGTCTTTTATTATAGATTTCAACCAATTCCCATGACTGTTTCATCATTTCATGTGCAATAAAAATCATATTCATATTTTTATCTTTCATTCTCAATGTTATCTTTGACAATCTTATCATATCTCTCATCAATACTTTTTTTTTAACCCATTTTATTTAACAAACACATATATCTTCATATATTTCTTCTCACCTACTCATTCATCATGTCTTTTCTCACCATATTTATATATATTTTCATTATCTCACAATGTTGAAACTTCCTCATTGTTTAAATTTCTTCTTCAAATCTCTTCTTTCAACATTTCATAATATTAATTTAACATTTGATACATTTTTCAAGATAAAAGGTAAATATGAGTTTCAAATAGTTTTCAATTTCATCCTTCTAAGTATAGAATAAGAAATAATAAATATATATATTTTTTAAAAAAAAAAATAGTTGAAAATAATTTTTTCTTCATATCTACTCTTTTTAAAGATTAAGTTTTATTGTTCTTAAACAAGTTTCATAGACCTATATTTTTTTTATATAGATTTATCCTTTTTTCTTAAATAAAAATGGTGAGAGAAACTTAATAGAATTTATAGAAATGTCATATTGTATTTTTCAGAAATTTTCTAGATATATTTGTAATCGATACCTAAACAAAAATAATATTTGAATACGGAACAAGTCTATTATTGATTCAAATATTTTTTATACTAAAAATAGTATTTATGATTCAAATATTTTTTACCTAAAAGTGATATATGAGATAACATCTATTATTGATCTAAATATTTTAATATATGAAAATTTACTATTAATCTAGATATTTTGTAAACGATGCCTAAACAAAAATGATATTTGTATCTGAGGAAAACTCTATTTATATAGAAATAATATTTGTATATACTAAAAATGATATTTATACTACAAAAATCTTTTGATTAAAAAATGGTATACGGGAAACAAATTTATTATTGATCTTAATATTTTTATATATGAAAATTTACTTTTGATCCAAATATTTTTTTGTAAATGATACGAAAACAAACATAACATTTGTATACGGGGAAAATGTATTATTTATCCAAAAATCGTAAACGGGAAAAATTATATTATTGATCTAAATATTTTTTATATACGAAAATTTACTATTGATTCAGATATTTTTGTAAACTATATCCGGAAAAAATTGTATGTTGAAATAAATCATTATAGATCTAAATATTATTATATACAAAATTTACTATTGATTTGGATAATTTTTAACGATACCGAACAAAAATAATATTTTTAACGGGAAAAACATGTTATTGATTAAATATTTTATATACAAAAATAGTATTTATGATCCAAATATTTATCATCCTTAAATGATATACGCATAAATCTATTATAGATCTTAATATTTTTATATACGATTTTTTAATTATTAATCTAATTTTTTAACCTTCTATTTAAAATAAATATATTATGTAAAAATATGTGCGCATTTCGGATCGAACCCGTGCGTAGACACGGGTTTGTTACTAGTTTTAAAGTATGTAGTCAAGTTTTATTGTGAAGTGAGATAATATTAAAACATTGAGACTATTATGTGGATAAATTGATGATCACATCTCATATATAATGGATAAAGAATTATCAAGTCTTCACATAAATATTAATATTAAAGTAATATTTATACTAGATTGATCGCTATATGAGAATATTCATAGAAAGTTTTGCATAATGTCATAAGTGTTAGAAGTATAATTCTTGTTCATTCGACTCAGTCGAATTATGTGTGTCGAATTAGTTGTAGTGTGTCGAATGTTGCTTGGGCCTTAGCATTTGGGCCTTACTTTAGTTTTAACGGGTCGGATATTGTATGTCTATATAAGGAGTTTTCCTTTGTAATGAAATAACAATCAATAACAAACTTTTAAAACTTCAATTAAACTCTCTCTCTTATTATTATTATTATTCTCTCAAAACACAATCTTTCTTGAAAACCCTTTGTTCTAAAAAATTGGTATCAAGGAGCTCAGGTTATGATTCGAGAGAATCTAAAGCAAATGAAACAACAACGTCGTCAGTGATTCCATGACCTACCATCAACAATGGGTTGCACAGATGAAGGTTATCTTCAGATATCAAAATGTTGTGGAAATCTTAAATGATGGAGTACCGGAGTTGGAAGCAGACGCGACAAATGCTCAGAAAGCTGCGCACAAAGATCAGAGGAAGAAAGATTGTAAAGCGCTGTTCTTGATTCATCAATGTGTGAATTTTGATGTATTGAGAAGATAATTGAAGAGAAGAATCGGATCGTGAGACAAGTCAAAGAACATGTATGGCGGAGGTGAAATTGAAGAAGGTAAATGCAGTTATTGAGGAACATGAGATGATCTGATGAAAGATGATGAATCAATCTCTGCATACTTCTCAAGGATTGTAATGATAAACCATGAAGGAATGTGGTGAAACGGTCCAGATTTGTAAAAATAGAAAGGTACTAAGATCTCTAAATGTAGATTTTGACTACATTGTAGTGAAATTGAAGAGGCCAAGACTCTATCCGAGATGAAGTTAGAAGAAATTCAAGCTTCATTGGCGCCATGAGATGAGATGAGCAAAGAAACTCAAGAAGAGAAAAGGTGGCTGAACAAACATTGCAATCAAGATTCAGCAAGAAAGATGAGAAATCGAATCGGTGAAAGCATCTTGCAGGTGATGAGAAGTCATGTTGTTTCGAACAAGAAAGGTGTGGACAACAAGTACTGCGTGAAAGTTTACGAAAGAGGTGCAATGTTACAATGTCAAGGCTTTGGTCACTGTGCAAAGACTATGAAGAAAGAAAGCAACAAGAGCGAAAGAAAGTGATGAAGCCCAATATGCGCGAGCAGGAGATAATGACTCAGATGATGTGCTGATGATGGCAAACACTCGGTCGAACGCTGTGAAAACTAACATGTGGTATCTGATTCAGGATGTAGAAGCATATGATTGAAATAAAGACTAGTTCACCAAGATAAATGAGTCATCAAAAGGTGATAAAGTTTGCTGGATGGAACACGCCAACTCTGGAAAAGGAGACATCTCAATATGGGAAGATGGTGGAAAAGCTACCATCATGAGGTATTATATGTACCCTCTATGACAAGTAACTTGATAAGTGTAGGTAAATTACAAAAGGCTTCAAAATAAAACTTGAAAGGGATAAGAAGTCTATAGGGATGGAGGCTAATAATGAAAGCACCATTGGCGAAAAGAAACGTTCAAGGTCAAACTCAACATCAGATCATAAGTGTCTTGCTTCAACTACAGTAAAGACAAATGGCTATAACTTTCCCGGGTATGGACATCTAAACTTTAGAGTTTAGCCATGTCAACAAAAGATGATGGTTTTGGCTTGCCTTTGTGATGGAACCAAAGAAATGAGGAATGTTGCAAAGCTAAGCAGGTGAGAAGGCATTCAAACGACATGAAATCAAGCGAAGCTGGAACTAGTTCACTTTGATGTGTGTGGACCATTTGGTAAAGTCAAATGGAGGCAACAAATGCTTATTTTATTGATGAAACATATAACTGGATTTACCTATTGAGAGGAAGAGTGAGGTACTCACACAGTTAAAGTTCAAGTTTTATGCTGAAAATAAAGTGGTTGCAAATTGAAAGTTATGAATGGTGGTGATGAATATACATGAATTTTAGATTTTATATTGGGAAGGTATAGAGCATAAAATATTTCTCTCTATCGCCTCATTTGGCAAAGAAAAAAAATAGGGTATGAACATGACTAGAAGTATGTTGAAAGCTAAAGAGTGCCTAAGATTTTGGGTGAGCGACAGCATATACATTCTAATTGTCAAACAAAGAAGATAGTAGAGAACACCTTGAGGAGCTTGGACAGAATAAATCTAAGTGTGAGTCATCTTAGATTTTTGGGATCAATGGCTGACAAGTTTGAACAATTGAAGGAAACTAGATGATCAAAGTGAAGTCAGGTTTTTATAGAGTTATCATTAAAAGGGTGCACAATTATATTCGCCAAAAACAAAGATAACAGGTATCAGAAGAGATGTTCTTGTATATGAAATCAAAGGATGAGACTGGAGTTAAAGTTCAAGTCAATAGGAATCAAACACATCATAATCATGTTCGAAGAATCAACATATGAGCCCACTACAGTTGAAGTGAATAAGGCAACGCTTTGACTAGTCGAAATGAAGAACCACCTGAACAAAATGAAAAAGGTAACAAGAACAATAACATAATCAATAAGGCTAGTTGGATATGAAGATTTCCAGATCAAGCAATTGATGCATGGTAATCTATTCGAAAATCTATGATGGATGAGCGAGAACTAATCGACTTAGGAGAAGCCATAGAAATTAAATGGTATGACCATGAAAGAAGAACTCAGAGCCATTAAGAAGAACAAGACCTGGGAGCTTATCGAAGATCGAATAAAAGGCCAATTGATGTAAGTGGATATACAAAGGTAAAGAGGCCAAATGGTGAGATTGTTAAGTATAAGGCAAGGTTAGTGGCTAGAGGCTTTCTAAAAAGTCGGGCATAGACTTTAATGAAGTATATGCACCAGTTACTGGAACTAGAAACAATTCAATTGTTGTTTCAAAACAACAACATATAAAGGATGGAAAATGCATCAATTTGGATGTAAAATCAATATTCTGAATGGACCTCCAAGAAGAAGTCTATGTCCTTAACCTCCAGGATTTGACAAAGGGCAGAAGTCAAGGTATACAAATTGAAAGGCTCTCTATGGTTTGAAACAAGCTCCCGAGCTTGGAATAAAAGAATAGATAGCTTCTGGTGAAACAGGGTTTCACGAAGTGGCATGTCCCCGAACACGTAGTGTATATAAATGATATCAACAATTTTAGTCGAATCATTTTATGCCTCTATATAGATGACTTACTCATTGTTGAAGCAACTGAAGCGGATAATGAAAGTCAAGTCGATACTAATGAAAAATTAGAATGTACGACGATCTCATATTTCCTAGGATGAAATTCAAAATAATGAAGAAGGAGTATTCTTGCGCCGGACAAGTATGCTCAAGATATTTGAAAAGTTCAACATGAGCAACTGTAATGATTTGTCCTCCATTAGAAACCTGAGCAAAGTTGAAGAGAAACAAATGATGAGTTTCTAAGTTCGACCTATACAAACAAATCATAGGATCCTTGAGATACCTTTGCAATACCAGACGGATATTTGTCAAGTGTTAGGACTTTGTAGAAGATTTATGGAGAAACCTTAAGAATGTCATCTCATCGCAGTAAAGAGGGTGCTGAGATGATACATCAAGAGAACTATTAATCATGGCGTGTTGTTGCCCGGGAAGTGAAGAACAACATAGTGTCGAGAATCCATGGATACATTGATTCATATTTCATTGGAATCAAGACGAAGAAAAGCACTAAAAGTTACATCATTTCATGATCGTAGGGCTCCAATCTCATGAGTTCAAGAAACAAGAATTATGGTGTTGTCATCTTGTGAGCGAATATGTGGCTGCATCATATGTGCATGCCAAAGCATGAATAAAAATACTTGAGGAACTCAAGATAATGGAACCCTAAGAGATAAAGCTATTTGTCATTATTAAATCAATCATTAATTTGAAAATCACCTTGTGTCACGATCAAAATAAACACATAGAAAGACGGTATCATTTTTCTTGAGATCCCGAAAGGTCAACAAAGGGAAAATTTGAAATTAGCCACTACAAAAACAAAAGTACAACTAGCGACATATTCCACCAAACCTTTGAAGATCAAATTCCAGAAAGTTAAAAGAAGTATCAGGATGAGAAGTATCGAGAAAATGAATTAGGGGTGTGTTAGAAGTATAATTCTTGTACATTAAAACTCGGTAATTAACTCTTGAATTAATAATGAATTAGTTGTAGTGTATGTGTTTGAATTAGTTGGAAAATTAATAGAAGGCTGGCAGGCCTTAGCATTTGGGCCTTAGTTTAGTTTTAATTGGTCACTGATATTGTATATCTATATAAGGAGTTTCCCTTTGTAATGAAATAATAATCAATAATAAACTTTTAAAACTTTAGTTAAACTCTCCTCTCTTTATTATTATTATTATTATTATGTATGTATTATTATTACTCCCAAAACACAATCTTTCTTGAAATCCTTTGTTCAAACAATAAGTTATTCTCATGGTGCATATCATTTCAATTAAACTACTGTGGATCTAGATGTAGAATTAAATTATTTGTTGTTGATTAAACATTGTCATTAATTACATGATAATAAAGATAATTGATGGATACTCCATAAATCGCTAATGGACATGAGTTATCTAGATGAAAATTTTCCATCCTGTATAACAAGATAAATGTTTAAGAACAATATTAAACTGAACAAGGATGACTTGGTCCATGTCTCATGTTCAATATAGAACCACGAGGACAAAGGTAATTGTACACAATAATATTATATAAAAATATTTTTTTGAACATACTTGTTGTTCTGATACCTAGATATTGCCCATTGTTTATCATGTTAAATGTCTGACTTAATATAATTGTCATCTTCGCGAGAACCTACAGGATTACACACATAGGAAGAATTGATGAGAGAAAAAATAAATAAAGAGATATTGTAGATCACGATGTACTTGGTGAATTGCTTGAAATACCATTATAATATAATAAAATAGTTATTATTATTATTATTATTAAAATAATTATTATAATATATTAAAGTAATGACAAAGTGTTCATTATAACAATAGTAATTGTAATAATATATCATTGTTATTATATGATCGTTTAAGTTGAGCTTTTAACCATCCTAATTAATTTCTCTAAATAGAGGCCTTGTGTAGAAGCTACAAAATTTGATAAATTCTTTGTAAAACTCTGACCGTAATTTCTCTTTTTTTCTCAATCAAAGTCTTCAGCCGTAGAAGTTAGCATTAAGATTGAAGGCACCATGTTCGTATGCACCACTTCTCAATAGGAACTACTTCATTTAATTTCTTTGTTGGACATCTATTGAGCCCATTTCTTTGAAGTGACAACTTTACCCCAAAATATTATGTCAAGCAAAGTTTTATTTCTTCTTTCAACAAATTCATTATGTTGTGGAATGTATGAAGCAATCACCTCATGCTTAATATCATTCTTCTCACAAAACTTCTTAAACTCTGATGAATTGAACTCACCTCCACCATTGGTTCTAATGATCTTGACTTTTGTCCACTTGGATTTTCATTTTGACTCTGACTTCTTGAATTTAACAAACACCTTATGTTTGAACTTTATGATTTATACTCATGTCATTCTTGTAAACTCATCCACAAATGACACAAACTATTTTTCCTTCCTAATGAGGGTACTAAAATGGCCCACATTCATCGAATGTGCCATACACAAAGTTTGTTTTGCTCTTGGAGACATTTCGATGAGAATCACAATCTTGGTTACTTGCTTCTCATGCATATCTCCCATGATTTTTTGGTGCCATAATCTTTGGAATGCGTAAGGCGTGAATTTGTAAGAATTATAGTGTATGTCAAAAGCAAAATATGTTAATGAAACCCTTACATATTACTCTAGCCCTATCATTTCTGGCGAGTATGAAAAAATATTTCCGTGACTTGGTTCCAAAACAATATTGTCATTCTAGTGGTGGTGAACAATTTCAAAGGCAACACATTTTAGAAGTTAGCTCCCTAATTCACTGCGGTCAATGTAGCTCGGTTGTTTGCTCATTCGATTGTCTGGAACACCATGGAACACTTGAGTATGGTAAGTTGTTTTTGGCACCAAGTACGCAAATGTCTACAACTAATCATTTAGAGTGGTGAGAAGACCGAGATTGTGAACAAGTTACTCAAAAAATATCTAAGATGTTTTGTGCACAATAAACTAGGGTTGGACATCGTTTGGTTTGGATTGGGTTCAAGTCCAAAATGTCATACGCTTTGAAACCATAGATACATTATTTAGGTCCAATTTCGGATGAATTTTATATCGGTTTGATTGGATTCACTTTAATCACATTATCGTTAAAATGGATCTTTTATCGGTCAATTGATCTTTAATTGTCATGATAAAATTCAACTACAATTTATTTTTAAAATAAAACAACTGCAAATAAAAATTTGGTTATATCAAATATAACAAAGAGACATTTTGCATCTAACAAGTATATTTGGTTCATCAAATATTACAAAAGACCTACAAACTTTATTCACATAGCCTAATTTAGTTTCATCCAAATCAAAATTCATATACGATTAAGAAAGATATACTTACACTCATTTTAACACTTTACACCGTATATGTATACACAAAGTATACAAATTTTATTTTTAAATTCATTTTAACACTTACACCGTACTAGAGTATACATATTTTATTTTTTAATAATATGATTTACTTTAATATTTGTGGATGGCCATTTTTCGTTGTTGTTATTTATATGCATACGGTGTATAGAAAATGGAGTCAAACTAGCACACATATACTGTTAATCACAACAAAGCTTATCAAATATTTATGGTAGTATCTAATGGTATATAAATTGTATATAGCATGTTACAACACAGCCTATCAATATATTATAGTTATCTAAGTTTAAGAACTTCAAATATTTTACAAATAAATTCATCAATGGACACCATGTTTGATTCTGATAAGCTATAGTTGCATTCTAATCCAGATAAACTACTTCTCAAATACGCTACTTCTCCTTATGTATTCAGTCCACCTCTTAAATAAGAAATCATGTTTCAATGAGTTATATCATACCATATATATGCACTAAATAATGCAACAGGAGTCATGAATGTTTCAATGAGTCATTATATCTCACAAAACTAAATAATGTTTCAATGGGTCATTAAATCTCACAAAACTATTCCAATGTAAAAGGGGTATCTGATTCATGATAACTTGCATAAATCATATCAGAATCAACAATGAAATAAACATCAGTTTCTGAACCCACAGTCTCATTCTTCTCATTCTAAATTGAAAATTAACTGTCACAAGTTATTTCAATGTAAGATCAATTAACTTATGATATCAAAATTCAAGTTATTTCAATGTACAATTTCAGTAAGTTAAAGACCAATTTCAGTAAGTACAGTTTCTATCACAAATTAACTTATGATATCATGGAAAATTCTCATACATCGTAAGTTGTATAAAATTCTTATACCTTGAATCAACTTCAACAGCAACAGAATTGAAAACAACTTCGTTTCCAAAAAATGAGTTACAAAAAAGTCTTAGGCTTGTGTTGTTAGACTTGTGTTGTTGAGTCAATACAAGAGATAGTGTATCAATACAAGAGACTTGTGTTGTTTAATCTTTTATTTTCAACGGAAATATATTACCTTAAGTATATTTTCTTTTAATTTAAACCATTTTAAGGTTGGTAAATAACCTCGTCACTCAAAGAATTGGCCTAATAATTATACAAATAATTTATACTGAAATTACTTAATAGATTTAATTGAACGATACACACTTAACATTCAATGCTTTTGCAGTGCCATATTGATGAGAGTGAGGAACACAACCAAATGAGCCATTTAGTGGTCTTTTCAAATCAGACTGTGATGAAAAAAAAGCCACCAACTGGTACAAATGAATCCATTAAGCAAACCAAATTTTAACTACGATTTGCTACGTATTAGTTAGGAATTTAGCTGCCAATCAGCTACAAAATATTATGGACACAAGAATGTAGTTGACCTTAGCCACATGGCATGCCATGCCATCATTTTTAACCGCTGGCACTGCCACGTGTTAGTCATGTCAGTCTTTTAATAAATATTATGAAGGGACCAAAAGTGTAGCGGAAGACTTACGTCGAAAAGTGTGGACCAAAGTCTATCATGTGACGTTGTCATACCCCAAATTTGTCCTACCCTTTAACAAGGACCATACGACTTCACGCGTCTCATAATCATGTACATACTTCCATTAGGTCATCCGCATTAACATGGCATTCGCATTCAATAAGATACCATGAGGTTTAAAAATTGGTGATTAGCAAGTTAGGGTTTTCAATGATGCGAAGGCTGCACAAGTCTGTCCTATTATTTTTCAACATCAAGTTGCAAGGTTCTATCTATCATGGCTGAGGATGTTTATTTCTCTATGTCCGTCAAAAATCATGGGCTCAAGTCGAAGACATTTTGAATACTATTCTATCCATATCTCAAGTCATTGTTGTATTTTGTACTTCAAGTCTTACCTTCATCAATGGACTCTTCAAGGCATTGTTAGTATATTGTCCATTAGATCAAGATGCATTGGTGATTTGATTTGTAAATCAGTTTGGTTTTAAGAGAACTGAAGTTGTGGGGTTGAAGATCTATTAAGAGGATCAAGGTTCCTTAAAGTGCAAAAAAATAGTTCATGGTACATTTAGAATACAAGAGACAAGCAAGATGCAAATGGCAAGATATTTTCACTCATTCTTTATGTCTCGTGCGAGTTTGGATATTTGAATTCTAGTATTGAATTCCCAAGATCATGTAAGTTCATCCAAAACCATTACAAATTATATTGAAGTTCAACACAAATACACCAAAATACTTCACCATTACATCCACCATTCAAAATTATTACATCAAGAATTACATGAAAATCGAGTTTCTATCCTAAGCTTAGTTACACAAATTCATCATCTTGCCATATCTTGAATTCACCCTTCTTCTCCACGAATAACCTTTTGAAATCTCCATCAAATTTGTCCACGAACCTACATGATAAAAATAAGTTCAAGTCAGCTCTAATAACACCCAAATAGCCTTACCAATCTTTAATTAATCATGCCCCCAAGGTTGCAACAAAATGACCCTGCATAAGTTATAGAGGAAAAGTACAGAATATTCGGAAAAAAAATAGAAATTGTCAGCTCGTTATCGGGTGTAATCCTGGCCATTGAATTCATCTAACTGATTTTCAGATCCAACGATTCTGATTCAACTACTATAACTAACCCTATAACAGAATGGTAACAATTTCTTAACTAACTGCTTCTAACTAATTCAATCTCACCCTTCATTCTCCTAACAAGCTCTCCCATATCAATGACTCACTGAGCTTCTCAGCACAGCAACCGATTCAACAGCTTCATCATCTATATAAACATTACACACTAATCCCTTTATAATTTTGATTTTCTGCCATTTAATTTTTATTCAATTTATTTATTATTGTTTGATTAATAAAAAATGGATATTGGATCTGGTTTTGGGCCTTCAACGCCCTGGTCCATTGGACCTCATGTTTTACAGTTCTGCCTGGTACAATGCACCTCCCTTTCTTTAAGTTTCACTTTGCATTCTTAGATTTTAGACAATTGATTTTCAACATTTCTTACATAATCTTTGGCCGATTTTTGTATAAGATTTAACATGTCAATTCTTGGTTTAATAATATTTTTCTCGGATTTTTCATTAGTTTTGGGTTTAATTTGATTAAATCTTGAATTATGTGAAATTAGGTTTTCTCTAATAGGTTCTTGATGGATTATCTTTGTTTCGATCAATTTTTCGTTAATCTTTTGCCAATTATCTTAGGCCAGTAAATATGCTTGTGTTCTGATATTAATGAAGAATTTTTAGTTTTGATTTGTGTTCATAAAATGTTCAATAATTGTTTGAATTCTCTTTTATTTGTATTGCAATTTTTAAGGTTTATAAGCATTTGTTTTCATAACTCTACTTCATTTCATGCATCATTTTATGCATTGTCACTAAATGTTTGTTATTGTTTTGAGGTACATTTGGGAGCTATGGATCACTTACCTTGGATATTACATAATTTTCCGTGCTTTAAGTCATTTAAATTCTACTTTATAATTTTGCTTGGACAATTGTACTAAAGTGAAGCTCCATTCCTCTAATGGGTAAAATGTATCCCCTTTCTCTAATGATGTAATTCGTAGGATTTATTGTTTTGTATGCTTGAATGATTGTATGTGATGTATGTTAACAAGATAAAATCAACCAAAATAGAAAAAATTTCAAAAATAAACAAAAGATAAAAGCTCGGTCCAGCGCCAAGATTATTTTCAAAACAATTACTTGAAGTTGTTTCTTCCACCCTCCCTCCTCTGGGCATTCTTATGCATATCTCTCCCATATTAACCATGGACCTCCAACAAATATTCATCACTACACCATCATAAACCAACTAAGCGCCTACGCGTATGTTTTCGTCCATAAGTCGATGTGCTCATCCATCACTATCGACCTACCTTTACCCAATCCACCCCCCTTCACATCTTTCCACGCATATCATTCATTCATAAAAACAACTTAAAAACTAAAACCTTGGTACTCGTACCGAGTGATCTTTTTCAAAACTTTTTCTCAAAAAAACTTGAAATGGTCATGGATTGGTTAGGCGAAGGTCTTCTCCTATCCTAAGGGTTTGATACTACCTGTAGAGGTTGTTGTCTAAACACTTTCCTTCCAAAATAAAATATTTCTTTAATACAAGTAAAGTCATCCATGTATTGGACTAAAAGATAAGGTTGGGTGCAGACTTATCCCTCTTTCTAGTGCTTAATCCTCACTGTAGAGTGTGTGGTCTAAGTACTTGTCTTCCGATACGAGGAATGTGACTAAACTTACCACACATCTTTTACAAGAAAATCTTTTGGAGTAATAAAGACTCGATTAATACCTACAGAGGTTATTGTTAGGGACTTATCTCCACCCTAAAATCAACACTGACCAATCAAATGTGGCATCTTGCCTTGAGGCGTAACTCAAAACCTTTCAAAAGGCGTATGTTATTCGTCCAAACCGCATACCGATGCTAGGATGTGAGCGTTAACATCTCCCATAAAAACACAAACACATACTTATTTTTTAGCGAACTACGGCCTACGATTCTATTGCACGAAAGGGATACATAGGCAAAAGATTCGCAACATGGCGGACGTGCTAATTAAAAAATTATTTTCTCTCTAATTAAACTCATTCTATGAAGCATTCATGAAAGCATAATTCTAGAAACATCCTTACACATAGACAAGCGAAATGGTTCCCATTGAGTATGATGAATGTGAGGGTGCTAATATCTTCCCCGCATAGCGTCTCCCGACAATCTCTGGTGTTGAAGACCATCTTATCCATTTCTTTTGGTTTTCTCGATATTTTCTCTTCCTTGGGATAAATTAAGTTCGGTGGTGACTCTGTGTTTTTCGTGGCGCGACATTTGGCGACTCTCTTGGGGAACTATTCCTAAGTGAGCCATTCCTAGTTTTGTTTGTTATATATGGATGATTTTATCTGCTTGCTTTATTGCTTTCTTTATCTACTTCCTTATTTATGATTCATATACTTGTGGATTATTGGGTGGAGACAAAGCTTTCTACTCGAGCTTCGAGGAGAAACATATAGGTAGTGGCGGCTTATTAATTTGCGAGACTTAGGACTCAGCTAGTTAATATGACCCCCAATCGAGGAGGATCCTTGAGGTACCATATATCCTACGAGTAGTCGTCACGACAACGGTATTTTCAAGGGACGAGAGAATGCGAAAGGCCTTTGGAACCCTATTCCAAAGGTTACTGACGTAATGGAACACATCCTCTCGGGATATAACCATCCACCACACTCGTCACGATGGTGATATTTTCAAAAACATGGTGCAAGGGACCTTGTATGGGAACCCTTGGAATATCCTCTATAAACCAATAGAAACCTAACCCTGGGTGAGATACATGCTATTATGTGAACTCTTATCTTTGTGACCATTGATCAAAATGTTACAAGCATGTTCCAATACAAACATAACACATAAATATTGCATCCATACCCATGCATTTTCCTATAAATAAATAAAAGTGTACATGTAGATGCGTCAGCGTGTTCATAATATCATGCATTCCATTATTCATATCAAAAGCTTATTTGGGGCCCTTCTTATTATTCGGAGTTCAGAATCAACAAAGACAACTTCCCTACATCAGTAAAGACTTATGGATCTCTTTGAACAAAATCGAATACTATCCTTTGAGGCGTGGACACCATGGGTAACAAAATGAATCAACTTATCGAGTCGCTGAAATTTGTTGTTCAAGGACAAGAAGATCTCCGTCAGAATGTCACTAAAATTGCAAATGTCAATCCTCCCACTTCTAATGGGTTTCTCAGTCCTCCTAACAGAATTCCCAAGGTTGCTACTGTTGTGATTACTCCGGAAACTCAGAAGGAAGTGGTTGATGACCATTATAATGTCATTGACCTTGATGACCCCCAGGGTGATCTCATTGTTGACCTTGCCGGAACATCTAATATGTATTATGGTCTTGAAAAGCGTCTCGATGCTATAGAAATTTCTAAAAAGTCTCGATTCAACTCTGCTGATGTTTGCCCAGTTCCAGGAATTGCGATCCCTTCGGAGTTCAAGGTCCCCGACTTTGATAAATACAAAGGCACCACTTGCCCAGAGACTCATCTTAGCTCGTATTGTCGTGAGATGGTCGCCCATGTTGAGAATGAACTGTTACTCATGCTTCTTTCAAGATAGCTTTACAGGGCACCGTTAGAGTGGTATATGCAATTAGAGAACTCATGTCAATACTTGGCCAAAGCATCGATGCTTTCTTGAAACATTACTATAAGACCCTTTGTGGCTCTAGTCGTACACAACTTGAATATGGCACATAAATCGATGAATCCTTCAAGGAATACGCTCGGAGATGGCGTGGACTAGCTGCAAGGGTTCCTCCTCTCTCTGGATTGTGATTTGGTTGACTTGTTCATGGGTACCTACGAGGTCCCTATCTTGACATATGATCAACAATACCGTCTTCTTTCTACGATATGGTTATTATTGGGGAGCATGTTGAAACTTGTATCAAAGGCGGTGTGATCCCATGAGCTCAGAAACTAACAATAATAATGTAACAATGAGAAATCATATTACGGCTTTGTTAAGAGGAATGCGGGTGAAACTAGCAATGCTATTGACAATAGGAAGGCTCTTGTCTCTCCTCAATCCGGTTTCCCTATTCAACGTCCATTGTTGTTCCTAATCGATGTCGATAGCCAAAATCGGCAACAAGAACAACGAGAGGAAGAGGGTCCCAAAGAAGGTTTGATCATTTCCTATATACTATGCTCAACTTCTTCCCAATTACTTGTGTAACACCCATATTTTCAATTATTACTAAATTGGAATTTTAATTATTTAATTAATTAAAATTTGATTTTTGAAATTATTGGAATATTAGAATTATTGGAAAAAAAATAAAAAAAAAAATTAGGCTTGTGTTGTGATTAGTAGAGAGAGGGTGTGAGGAGTAAAAGCCTCTAATTATTTTGTTATTATTATTATTATTATAATCGAATAATAAGAAAGAAAAAATTGGAAACTAAATTGGGAGAAACAAATGAATCGTGTGAGAAGTGAAAATAGCAAAGGAGGAAAAACCTAAAGCTTGAGGAATTCAAATTAAACTAAGGTAGGTGATTTCTCTAATTATAATGTATTATGAGTTTTGAGAATGATAGAATAGAGTAAGAGATTAGGAATCCCAATTTAGGATTTTTAGGTTTATGAGTTTTGACCCTAAATGCATGATTTTGACATTCTTGATGCAATTGGTGTTGTAGAGTTGTTGTATGATGTTGTGGTGTGTTATTATGGCATTGGAATCATGTATCGGGATGTGTTTTGGTGTTAATTGTGTATGGGTTCGTAATTGGAACTATTGGATGGATTGGGAATGAAGAATATTGTCAAAATAGTGATTTTCTACTACAGGGGTCGTGGAACCCGGTTACCCTGTGTACCGTTACCATGTGTGTGTGGGGGGACGGTTACCTTTGTGTATTTCACGTAAAATGGGATTTTTGGTGCAGGGACGGTTCCCTATAGGAGAACCGGGTTCTAGTACATTCAACAATGTGTTTTCACATGGTTGTGGGAACCCATCCCCCCATGGAGGATCTCGTTCCCACTGTTACTTTTTGAAAAATACTAAACATTAAAAATTCATAACTTTCAAACCATAAGTCCGTTTTAGTCTTCGTTTTGGACGTTGTTTCTTAAATTAAATACTTTATTTTATAAAATGAAGAAAACAATAACTTGATTTTATCTTGAAAAGTATTGATTTTCCGACTTGTGGTTATTTGTATTTTGTACACTTGATGGGTAGCCAATGGTATGTTGTTTTGTGATGATGTGTGTGCATATCGATGGTTGATATGCTTATGTTGGTGATAAATTCTTAATTGATGAGTAATTGCTTTGCATGTTATTGTATTGGTGGTAGGATAAATGATTGCATTATGTTTTGGTTGATGATGTTGCATGCTTGATGATATGCATGTTTATGCGATTGGATGATGTTCATGATAAATGATGGCTATCATGTTTTGATGATGATGTTGCAGTAATTGCTTATGCATGTTTATGCTAGTTGATGATGTTCATGATAAATGATGGTTATCATGTTGTGGATTGATGATGGTTTATGATGTATGATGTTATCATAACCTGTGTTGAATGTTGCATGTCTTTATGATGTGCATGCATATACATTCTGCTGGTAGCTAATTGCCATTGTGTGGAATTAGAGTATTGCCAATAAGCATTCCCGGGTGATTATGGGTGGTGAAATGGATTCATGTTGGGTGATTATGGACGAATCGATGTAACTGTCCGGGTGATTATGGATCGTGTTGACTTAGTTCACTTTTGGTACCACATGCGAGTCTTGCATTGCATTTTGTATGGATTATAACATGATAGGATGGTTTCGATGTTATAATTTAGTTGTTGTGTTTGATGCATATTCATGACTTGTGCTTTTGTGGAATGAAGGATTGAATCTATTATGCTAAATAGGGTGAAGTAATAGCTTATGAAGTTCTATTTATTTTATGAATTTATAATGCATATTAATTATGATGTAGTCTCACCCTTACTTTGATGATTTGATTGAAGCTTTAGCGGCTTAGGCGTTAGTGAGGATGGCTCGTGAAGCTATGCTATTTTATCGGCGTGTCAGTGTCATGCTCTGGTCTTGTAACGGGAACACTTTTTAGAGTCATCATTAAAATTTGTTGTTTTAATTGATGTTTCTTTGGATAATTGTTTATGAACTAAGGCATTGACCTTATGATATTTATTTGGTATCTTGAATTATCAAGTTTGAATAAATTCGATGTGTTAAACATGTATTTCTTTTTAAATGGAAGTATGTTTCCTATAAACATGACATTGTATTAAATTTTATTTTTAAATCAATTGTGATGCCCTTGATGATATGTTAACTAGTTATTTGTATTATATTTGCGGAATTTAGAAGGGTGTTACAATAGTGGTATCGGAGCATAGTCGGTGTGACCCGGTCTTAATGTCATTATTCCTTTTGTATGCGACATGTGTGTGAAACTCGCAGCGGTAATTACTTATTTTCTAACTACTTGGTTGCAGGTGGTTTAGAAGCAAGTGGGAGGCTTTACTTCTCGAGATGTTAAGTGTCGAGTTGGATCGATGTGCTATGGTTACATGAGTGCAAATGTTGGTTAGACAGTGTGGTTTCCAATTGGAAGAAGTACAATTCAGGATTTAAGTCCGACGGTCGATGAAGTGCTCTTAAGGGGTAACAATCGGTACTTGTGTTGTTCGTCAACAGGAGTGGAGGATGATGTTATGGATAATGATGTTTGTAAAACCCCATCTAATTTACCATGATTTATATATTTTTAATCGAGTTTTATTCATAACATCAAGGCGTCACAATTTTAATAATTCAAATAACCAAAAGCGATAATCATGCCTTTTCTTGAAGAACTTATGAAAGCGAAACGGGATTATGTTTAAACATGAATTATAATATAAAATCGGAATAATTCAATCAATAATTATTCCAACATAAACCAAAATATAAACCAAACAACCAGTTTTAAATCCATAAAAATTCAATCAATCGTTCCCGATTATTACAACTACTGAGCATGACACGACAGCATTATCTAAATAGCATAACTCTAAAAGCTGTCCTCACCAATTCGGCAGCTAATCTCCTCAATCTGAAATCATTAAAGTATGGGTGAGATTTCATCAAGATTAAAATGCATATCGTTTCTCAAAACAACAAAACAATCGACTCATTATTCACCCTTATTAACAACATTAGCATACGGTTTATAAATACAATTCACACATATCATTATGCATACAGTAACAATCAATGCAATTATAACACTTGAAACCATCTTAACATATTACAATTACATATGCAATGTAGACTCAAATGCATATGGTACAAGCGTGAACCAAGTCCACCTATCCTTACACCTCGAAGCAAGCGTAAATCCATGATTCGACCATACATCACGGGTTAAGAATCCATCCTCACCACCTCTATCCATGGTACGATTATTATTACCTGAAGTTCAATTCCGCACATGGGAATGAACCATCAACAAAATACTATTGCATGCACATCAGAAGCATGCAACAATTCAAATACCGAATATGAACATACAACATTATTCCATCCATGATCAATAACAGCAACAATAACACATGCTAACAGCAAAATCATGAACATAACGTTAATCTCAATACATGGAATTAACACACAATGAAGTATAGCAGACCACGAATTTACAGCGTATTCTTACTCGAAAACTATATTAATTCGTCCAGATCTCAATTCTGGTTTTGAAACTATTATTATTAGATAGTACTCGTCCTAAGCTTTCCAACGATTATGCCCTAAATCGGAGTTACGGTTGAAAAGATATGATCAAAATCGTTTTTAGAAAAATTCATGTTCAGCCCAACACAGTATGCATCGATGCATAAGGCTATGCATCAATGCATAAACAACTTGTATCGACCCATAACTAATATGCATCGATGCATAGCTTAAAAATTCTGCATTTTCTAAAAACTGTTCGGTATGCATCGATTCATCACGCATCATGTGGTATAACTTTGATCTTGGCCTATGTCGATGCATCGCATCTTGGATCGATGCATAGCAAAATTCTTCCTATGGATCGATGCATGGCTCTATAAGTCGATGCATAGCTTTTCAAAGCTTCTAGTTTTCAAAAATTACACTACATGCATCGATGCATAAAGGGATGTGTCGACCCATACTGTTAGTTTTTACAAAACTCGGTTTTATCCTTTATTACGAATATCCGTTACATACAATCTTCACCAAACCTCATATCATCATAAAACATAATTAAACTGCATTTTACATCAATTGATCACCAAATTTGTTTTCTAATTAAACTATATTCATCCTCGTAGATTAATCATTCCCCGTTTCTAATCATGGTTCTTCAGATTATAACATTAGGGCACACTCAATTATTCTAATTCAAAGATTCCTAACGGATTGATTCGTTCTATTGATCGTCAAAACCTATAAGGCATAAAAATCAGATTCAATCCCCTTACCTCGCATGATGAATCTTGAATTCTCTGATTTGGCTTTTCTCCTCTTTCTCTTACTTCTCAATCTCATAGAATGCAAATCCTAGTTTCCTCTTCTCACTTTTCCTTTTATTCCTTTTTATTTGCCAAATAATAAAATAAATTAATTAGGATTAAGTAGAGCTTTTTACTCCATACACCCTACTGATTCAACTTCTTAACACTTCCATTATTTAATTAAATAATTAAATCTATTAATTCAAAATGCCAATAATTAAACCTTTAATTAAATTAATAATTAAATTTCTAATTATTTAATAATTTAATTAATTTGGGTATCCACAACTCTCCCTAAAAGAGTCTTGATCCTCGAAAACATACCTTAGGCGAAAAGTTCGGGATCGGAGTCCTTCATCGACTCTCAGGTTCCCAGTTACATTTCCACTGCTGGTCCTCTGACTCTTTCACAATAAATGTCTCTGTCAGTCGCTTTACTTCCACCTAGATCCTCGATTCTATGGAATGATGCCTCAACGGTCAGTTATCTCGCTTTGTATATCATCTACACGAATCTGGGAACAGATCAGAGAATGTGCTTCTCAATTGAGATACATGGAAGACATCATGCAAATTCATGGCGACAGGTAAAAAGCAATTTGGTAAGCAACTCTTCCAACCTTCTTGACCGTCACGAACCAATAAAGCAGTCAACTTCTTTGACTTCAAAGCTCGACCAATACGATCATCGAGATAACTTCGCATAAACACATGATCTCCTACTAAACTCGAGATCCTTCTTCTCTTATCATGATAACTCTTGGAAACTCTGAAGCTCGCATCTTCTCTGAATCATCTTGATCTTTTTGAAGTCATTGGACAATCTCGGTCCAATCACAGACACTTTCTCTAGATTGTACCAACACTAGCGATGTCAGACACCTCTACCATACAATGCCTCAAAGCGGGCCATACCAATACTCGAATGAAAACTATTGTTGTGGTAACTCAATCAACGGTAGATAGCTATCCCAAGTTCCACCTTTTTCCAACGAACTCGTAATAAATCCTCTAACGGTGAATCGTTCTCTCCGTACGACCATCTTTTGCGGATGATAAGCGGAACCATCTCAACTTAAGTACCTAATGCTTCTTGGTCCTTCCAAAACTTAGCGTAAACCTCGGATCTCTATCCGACACAATACTAGAAGGAATACCATGCAAACTTTAATCTTCTCAACATACAATTACCCAACCTCTCCATAGGATAATCCATTCTTATCGGAATAAAGTGAGCGATTTCAACGATCAACAATAACCCAAATAGCATCACAATTCTTTGTCTTAGAAACCAGATACAAAATCCATGAAATGCCATCGTTTCACTCAGAAACAAACGGTTCCATCAATCCACGGTTTGATGTTCAATCTTTGACTTCACACACGAGCAGGCGCAAACAAACTCAGCATTTCTTTTTCATTCGAGGGCCACCAAAATAACTTTTTCAAGTCATGTACATCTTGTAGCACCAGGATGAATACCGATCCTTCGATGTCCTTCTTCCAAAATACTCTTGAAATTACGCAATATGGAACCAAAACTACATCACCAATCTCGTAACACCATTCTCGTCATTTCAGATTTTTCTTGGCTTTGGTTAATCATGTCAACTTATCCACTAAACCAACATAGGTTTACCGGTTGAATCTCCTCTGAATACCACTAGTCAACTTCAACATTCCGATTTTACAACATCGAAGTAGTTTCACATACTAAACTTAAGTCGAGCTGCTCGATAACTCTAGTTCATGCACCATCAACATAGACATATGCAAGGACTTCCTATAATGCATCGCAACAACCTTTGCCTTACCAGGATGGTGAATTCAAACCAAAATTATAATCCTTCAGAATTCAACCACCTTCTGCATCATATTCAACTCTACTGATCAAGAGATACTTGAGACTCTGATTCTGATATAGTAGAACCATACAAGTAATGCCTCCACAATTTCAAAACAAAAACCACTCTGCCAGCTCTAGATCATGAGTCGGATAATTCCCATGAACTTTCAATTGTCTCAAGCATAAGCCTGACCTTATCTTGCAAAACACCACTGTCCATCAATTTCATACACAACAAAGATTACGGATTCGGCAAAATCATAATTTCAGTCAACCTCTTCTTGAAATTCTTGAGAATCCTTTCTCTAATCAAATCCCAAACAAACACTTATTTTCTTTTCAGCAGTCGTGGAAAGCTAATTTGAAAATCACAATAAGGCTTTGAACCAAAAGGCTACCAATTTGACATTCTTGG